>JABFPN010002339.1:0-22851 GCA_022817305.1 Leptoteleia sp. ZL-2020
ATGTTTCCTTTTCGCATACTTAATGCTAAGCTTTCATACATTTTATTTGAAATTTTCTTATACTTTCCGTATAGTCTCAGTTTCCTAACTATATACGAAAAATTAATATATTCTTTTTCTCAGTGTAAAAAAAAAATTGAAGACACTTAAGGATCGCAGAAACGTCACGTGATATCTCGACCTGCGCGTTCCCACAACAAATCACTGCTCCTTACCTTACCGTCCAAATTCTGCGATCCGTGTTTTGTTAATGTTTATGATCCAATTTTCTTTCATGTGTCCATTAAATTTTATTATAACGCGTAATAACAGCGCAGCGTCTGCCATCAATTTTTTGCCTCGCTTCATTCTTTTCTATATAAATATGTAAATTAGAGAAAGAAAGGCACTTATGAGGGGCAACACTACAACACTTAACATCTGGTTTTCCATTCGCCATTCACAATTAAACATAGTCATTTTCCATATCTCACTTCGGTTACCTCGGTTGAAAATCTTTTTCTCTTTTCCTTTTTCCCCCTCAAATTTTCTCGCAAATAAGTATCTCGAAACTAAAAGTTCTATCTAAAAATGCACCGTTACAATGAGAGAAATAATAATAAAAAAAAGTGCTGAAACATTGTGTTACAGTCGGTTTAGATCGGGTCGAAAAGAAAGTATCAAGTATTTTTAACATGATGTCGAACATTATGTCCAACATAAAATCAAAATACTCGCGGAAAAAATTTTACAATTATATTATTATTATTATTATTATTATTATTTTAATTATGATGTTCATAATGGAGTGAAAATAAGAGAAAACTTCTTGCTTCATTTGTGATCCATTTTCCGGAGAATCAGGTTTCGAAAGAAATTTTTGAGATACGAAATATTCCTTTTAAATTGATATTTTAAATTAAATAAAAAATATTCCTTAATTATAATTCCTTAAGTACAATATTCCCGATTAAAATATAAATATTTGCGTATCCGAAGGAAATTTTTATAATGCAAAATAAATTGTTCGAAAACTACTTTCATGACTCGAATGGTGATATTTTCAACGATTTATGGTTGAATATCACCATACAATAAATTACACTGTGTCATCGTTCCACGATGAAGCAACGAGATATTTAATATAAATTATTTAATATTCTCCGCTATCTGCGCTTAAAAGATTGCCTGGAAATTGATGAGAAAATTTATCTCAAAATTTTCAACGGATGAAGCAATTTAATTTTTTTTTATTTACGATTCTAAACCCACGTTTACGAGGGCATTAAAAATTAATCTTTAATATTATAAAACACTTTTACCAAGTCTAATGATCTAATGAAATTTAAATTCCCAATGATAATAAGCAAAAAAAAAAAAAAAAGAAGTTTTATAATGCACAGTCATTTGTGTTAACTTTTTTTTTCTGCTCACAAAATTATTGGAATTTCATATTAAAGTCCGAACAATGAGAAACATTTTTGTACTTAAAATTTAGCAATAACCGAGCCAAATTTAGTACATTTCTCATGAAATTAGGGATATAAATTGAAAAGTGACAATTTTTATTGTGAATAATATAAAATTGATAGAGCCGGATGTTAATATAAGTTTGTAAGTTAGAAAATATTTTATCCCACAGCATAAGCCATATCTATTGCGTTACTAAAAATATATACTAATCATCAAAATTAACATAAAGCACAATCCTACTTCCTACATTAATTAAATTATTTGCAATACTAATTTTTATTATTATTATATAACATATATTATATACAAGTACAAATGACTTTCATACTTTATACTTAATTATTAATAAAAACTTATTTTAATCTATATCTCAGTCATTCCGTCCAATCATCCAATCATAAAAAGCAAAGTTCAACGTGAAGTGGCGGTTGTTAGATAAACCGTGCGCGCGCATCCGCGCCAAATACGAATGTCATCTGGAAATAAATTATTCGATTGTGCGGAATTTCAAGCGATAAGTTCAAATAAACGAAGGAATGTATTTTACTTATGAAAGACGATTCAAAGGCACCATTCATTCTACCATTACTAAAAAAAAAAAAAAAAAAATTTAAATTCAGGTTGGTTCTTTCCAACATTTTTCCCAGCAAAACAATTTTACGCAAACACATTCGCCTGCAAACTTCATCGACGTTGAATTTCCAAACAATCTCGCCGCTAAAAATCGCCATTCCATTCCGTTTCGTTTCTTTCGCCGCTCTTATTATCGTCATATACGCGCGCGGCCTTTCCCCCCCCCCTCTTTTTTTTCCTCCACCATACTTCAACGATAAGAATGTTGTTGCAGCATTATGCATATGCACATTCGAAAGCAGTAGAAAACTCGGGCCTATCCTTTCTCTTTCTTTTGTATCGCGGCGGTTTGATATAAATACTGCCAGGAGCGATGATTTGCGGGCTACGTCAATGTTTCTGTTCCCCTTGCGCATTGCCGATGTAACTTCCGGCCGGCCGTTACTCGCGGCGCAATCGCGAAATCGAATCGCGACAATCTCGCGGATAAAGTAAATGGATATACGGCAGCGCGGGAGGAGGCCGTTTATTCGGACAGGTACGTCGCAATTGAATCCCGCCGTGGAGGCACCGTTGAATTGCGAGGAGTCCACGCTAATTGCGTGGTAATAAAGTTGGGAAAGCGCGGCGCGAGGGAGTCCGGGAGAGGGGCCGGTCGGCCGCTTTACGGCCAATTTGTCGAATCGTAAAAAATTGGTGCTTCAACGGCCACGCGTGACTGCCGCGAACGAGAATGGCGCGATGCGCGGTATGACATTTTCGACTTACCAATCGTGGCCCCCGTTGAATCGCGCGTCCGTATTGTTTCCGGACGCTCATTGTCCCACGCTGACTGGTTGCGTCGCATTTCCTGAAACATTTTAAATTCGATTTTAGAAATTGCGCTCGCTAAACTGTATATTTAAGAAGCTATAACAAATTTTATATAGGTGTTATATGCCTGCATGTATGCCACGTATATGCCACGTATATGCTTGCATATATGCCACGTATATACCTGTATATTTGCCTCTTATATGCCTGTATATATGCCACATATATGGCAAATATGTGCCTGTATATTTGCCACATACATGCCACATATATATTCGCATATTTGCCACATATATGCCTGTATATATGCCACATATGTGCCTGTATATTTGCCACATACATGCCACATATATATCTGCATATTTGCCACATATATGCCTGTATATATGCCACGTATATGCCACATATGTGCCTGTATATTTGCCACATATATACCATTTATATGCCTGCATATATGCCGCACATTTGTTAGCATATATGACAACCTATATAAATTTTTTTGTGGTGTTAAATTTTATAAGGTACTATATATTTGTAGTTAAATTATATATTTAAGTTAGTTACTGATATTTTAAAAGATCATAATATTCAGCTACGAAAACTGAAATTAATTAAGAACATACACCGTTAAAGAAAAAAAAGGTCTTAAATTTGAAATGTTTATAGCCCAATTTTGAAAATGCCTTTAAACGGCGGATAATAAACCTTAAAATTAAATTTCTCCATCGAATTAAAATCACATTTGAATGCACTAAAATTGTATTAAGAGTATGTTAATGTTAAAGTCCTTTTTTTTTGCCACGCAATAATTACTTTAACCATTTTTACCATCGAAAAGTGTATCATTATACAATTACTAAATGGAAAAACTCTTTAAAATAAGAGAAATTTTAATACACCGCGTTCGTTCGTTAACTTTCGTTTTTCATGTTTATTTCTCCGTTTACTAATTCTCTTTCAATTTTTTTTTTTTTTTATTTCCCCATTTTATTTCAATTCACTTTATTTACATTTAAAATGTACTGCTCGCCTCGAGATTATTTCACATTCGATAACAAAAGGAAAGATCAGTGATTTTGTGTACGTGTACGTGAGATAATAACGATGTTGGCTCAAGAAGAAATAAACGTCTGGATGATGTTTCCTATTTGGATTGTAAATTGACATACTTAAACCTACAAGATCATTCGTATTAATTCATATTAACGAGATTTCAATGGGAGGGCGACGTCGAGTCAACATGTATTGTCTACGTTATGTTATTGCCGTGAATGTCAAGAGTTACAATGTCTTTTTCGAAATTCCACTGGTTAATTACGGCGAGCAAACAGCCGTTAGGTGATGTAAAATCGTTTTATCTACAAATTACGATGAATTCTACGAGACCGAATGCAACTTAAAAAGGGAAAAAGATAAAAGTGACTATATTATATCACAAAAATTGTAATATAATATAGTAACTTTTAATAAAAATTTTGTCCCTGAATAGGAATAAGATCCATCCTATATTTTACTTAATTTAATAAATATTAAAATAAATACTTTTATTCATTTAGTATAAAAATAAATTGATTTACTAATAGTGAATTTAAGAAGAGTAAATTATAACCTACTAAAAATGAAACATATCTGGACCATACATGTCCATATATGTATTTTTCATTTCCTTACACGAAATTGTTAAAACATATACGAACCATATATGGACCATATATGTTTAATTTTAACTGGGGTAAAAATATGAATTAACCGATGACTCAAAAATTCTCTTACAATACAAAAGTTCCAGAATTCTGACCAAAAATAAAAAAAAAAGGAAGGAAAAAAGTACTGAACGAACATTCCTACACATTCATTCAACGCAACGAATATAAATCGTTGCGTTAAACGCTTGTTGAAATTCATTTACATCGTTTAACGAGATCCGACGTCAGCTCCATTAAATTTTGATGATTTCATTATCGTGTCTGTGATCTAAAAGCATTAAACTCGATTAATTCATTCGCGCATCTGGCGTTGCAATTTTAATCGGCGCCGATATTTGCAACAAGTTTGCGTATCGCGCTCTCTCAGGAATTCCCCCGGCATTTATTGTGTGGTAAAAAAAAAAAGAACGAAACAAGAAACGGATAAATAATAATAAAAGTGGAATAAACGCGAAATAATTAATTTGCGCGGGGAAATATTATAAGACAGAATTTATAAAAAAAATTTTTATATAGGTTACCATATATGCCAACGTATATGCGGCACATATGTGGCATATATGTGGTATATATGCAGGAATATATGTGGCATATATGCAGGAATATATGTGGTATATTTGCAGGAATATATGTGGCATATATGTAGGAATATATGTGGTATGTATGCAGGAATATATGTGGTATATATGCAGCATATATGCAGGAATATATGTGGTATATATGCAGGAATATATGTGGCACATATATGTAGGAATATATGTGGTATGTATGCAGGAATATATGTGGTATATATGCAGGAATATATGTGGCACATATATGTAGGAATATATGTCGCATGTATGCAGGAATATATGTGGCACATATATGTAGGAATATATGTCGCATGTATGCAGGAATATATGTGGCATATATGTGGCATATATTCAGGAATATATGTGGTATACATGCAGACATATATGTTTTGAAAACTACATATGCCAACATATATACGGCATATACACCACCTATATAAAATCTTTTCACGGAAACTGATATTCCACCGTAAAACAAATTGTAATAAGAAATTCTTGGTCCGGCACGTTGTCGTATTGAAGGCATGCTAAATGGCCAATAAAAGCGCTCCCCGCGCCGGCCTTATGTTCCATTTTCACTAACGTTTCATTTCGCCATCAGTCCGCCGCGAATCCCGGCGGAATATTTTTTGATAAACCGCGGAATTATTCGCGGAATGTCGCCTTCCGTTTACCCCCCGCGCGATAGCTTCGCAATATCAAACGGTGCGGGGAGTGATTTATATTTCGTGCATCGAACGATCGTAAAAGTTATTTACAGTTTTCAATTTTGCAATTTTATTTATGTAGTTTTGCGAAGGCCAATGCTAAGGCTCATTACAGTTTATGCGCAAACTATGGCTTTTGTTCGACGCGCGTCGCTCCTCCCGTATTGCCATCCGTCAAACTTTATATTCTGTTTATTCATATTTCATGTAATAAAAAGAATGGGAAAAATAAATTTCCTGAAAACGCCGATGACTAACGGTCTAATGAACATTATTCGCAATTTACTGAACGTTATTTATTTCGAAAGAAGGAAAGCCAGTTTTTTCTCTCCCTTTTTCTTTTCCTTTTTGTTTTTCTTCTCGCCTGGCGACGGTAAAAATTGAGACGTTGAAAATTTATATTTCATTAATATCACGGACGGGGATAACGTTTGAGAATACGTCAAGATTTTATGTGAATATTAATAACGGCATTTGAATATTGGCGTGCGAAAAAAATTCGCACACTGACGCGTGCGAGAATGCAGCAGCGAAAACAAAAATAACTTTTTCCCACAGGTACCTGATAAGGACCTGACAAATTTTAATCAAAAGTTTACTAATTTGACTTTTTAATTCATTCTCTAATTTTTTTTTTTTATCGCTACGTACACTGAGAGAAAATAGCCATAGTTATTATTACTAAACATGCTATAGTTATAGTTATTATTCCTGGTAATAACCAGGAATTGCGTTAATATAACCAAAGTTCTAGTTTTATGTTATTTTTAGATCAAATAATGTATTTATTTTATGATTTGAAAACTCAAATTTAAACCGTGGATTAAAGGCAATTAACATTGTACATTGATGAGTTGGTGAAATTTGCATTTAACTATATTTGACGTATTTTAACGGTCTGTTTTCACCAGGGTACTATAGTTATTACTACATTAAGAATGGTAATATTAATATTTTGCCATAGTAATTACAACTATGAATTAAGTTTATTTTTACCATAGCGTTATGGTTGCAATCAAGTATAATCTACTATAAACTATAGTTACAGATACTATAAAGACTCTAGTAAATATTACTAATGGCTATAGTATTCACGAAAAGTAACTATAGTGCACTAGTCGCGAACACTAGAATTTTCTCTGAGTGTGATACAGCGGCGTTTTCGCGGCCCACGTAATCCAAATTCGAAATGGAATATTTCCAAATAAAGATGAAAGCTCGACAATACGTGGGCCCCGGGCTTTGTGCCAACCAGCCACGTACCACCGTTCGACATTGCGTCACGTCATTTTTCGTCAAATTTTCGTCCAACGTTTACAAGTAGAAAGTTATTAATATCAATGGTGAAATTCAAATTTATTGCAACAATAAATATTTCGTCACCACGCGGACAACGTTACAAGATCGTTTAAAAGAAAGCTAATCGTTGCTAACAGCGCTTTGTAATATAATCATCGGATGCTTTTGAAACCATTATGTGCATTTTTTTCACGTCAAATTTCTCTTTGGATCGAATAAATTGAATAAAATAAAACAGTTAATACTCCCATGAAAAATTGGATTCGAACCCCAAAAGACAATTTATGAATATTCTTATGATAAATTATGAAAGAAATCCCAGTAGGAAATGTTCTATAGGCCCAGTACTGGTATATTACTGTTACCAGAGTTACCAGTTCTGGTGCAATATGTTACCAGAGTTACCAATACTGGTACAATACTGTTACTAGAGTTACCAGTCCTGGTATAGTACTATTACCAGAGTTACCAGTACTGGTACAGTGACGGAATGGTGGCAGTAATGGAGTGATAACACTGGACCAGTACCCTATAACTAAACATACCAGTTGTATAGCTATACCCTACCAGTAATCATCCAACCTTGCTCTCACATTGAACAATTTTTTTTAAATCACCAGTACTGCTTCAAGTCTGGATCAACTATGGCGTTGATATTTTGCCTGGCATGACTTACATCTGGTTATCTTCTGTTTTTGTTAATAACCAAGCTCAAACTAGTATCGGCCCTATCTCTTTACCAAAGTTTGGCTAACAGTACTGGGCCAGAATCGGTCCCGTAGGTCAACTCTGGAAATTTCCCATAGGGATACTATAATACAGCATTTATTCCAATAAAACATAAAAATTCCAATAAATTTATAGGAAAAAGTACATTATTTTAGCACTTCTAGGGTTGGAATCCAATTTCCTATGGTAATATTAACTCTAACTACCAAATTTCCAAATTCCACAATTTTTCAGTGCTCTTCCACCGTTCTCCAACATTTTTCACCACTCATTTCCCCCAGAACAATCAACGTACATCTTCCGTTCGCGTGAAAAATGTCACGTCACAAGACCCAGAAATTGCCTCGAAGACACGTAATCGCCGATCCCAACCGTGGTATTATTCAATTAGCCTCGATCTTGTTATTTCCGATATCGTTGCGTCCGAACGGTAGAGTATTCTCGACGGATCGCGGCATAGCAGTGCCATTGATCAGTGACGTTTCCTTTCCGCGAACGTCCGGAGGTGCGTGCGTGTAATATCTCCGGCATAAAAGAAAGAAAGAAAGAATGAAAGAGGGGAAAAAAAAGACCGACTCCTGCGCGCGACGATGACTAATACGAGCTTAATGCGAGTGTTGTTTCATAGAGTGGAAAGAGACGGAGTAGCGGATCTCGTCTACCGGTATTCGCTCGACGCGTCCTTATGATCATCGGGGGGAAGGAGGGGGGAGGAGGGGAATAAATAAAAGCAGAGGCGGCGACAAGTGCGCCGCCGTTTTAAGTGTGCCGAGTCGGCGTACCGGAAAAATGGCACGGCAAAAATGAACGGTACGCGTTTGGCAATGTTCGAGCCTGGGCCCGATGCGAAGACGATCGAACAATTATATGGAAAAATGTTTGATTGTTCCCGAGACAATGAAGGAATTCGCGTTCACTTTCGTACTTTCAAATGCTAATGTCTCCCGGGCCGGTAAGTGGTGGAAAATTCTTGTAATCGAGAGCGGGGCCCCATAAACCATTGCGAAAACAAAGTCCCCCTGGCGGACAAATGGTTTCCGATGAATTTTGTGGGCAATTCCCATTAAGACCAAGGGAATCTTAGGTATATGCAACTGTTCGGTTTGGAGAAAGGAGAAAATATGACGGATGGTTGGTTGCGCTCAATTTCATAAATCTGATCCGTCTTTTGTTACAAATGAATGCAAAGTTGAACTCGAATTTTAAACGATAAAATCGTTTTTATTAAAAAGATATTAGGTATTCATTGTAGAGGAAAGGTATGCGATGTTTCATTGATAGTAAGTGTACTTTCGGCCTTCCGCCACGTCCTTTGTCTTCGGCGCCAAATTCACCGATTTTAAGCTTTTGAGACTACCCACAAAATCGGTATCATTTCAAGGTTTAATTATGGGGAGATGTCCAACCTTGTACGACCTTTTATCTTGAAGAAATTTAACCATAATTTAAAGATGGCGCCACCTGTTGTCAAAAGTATAATCCTATCAAGACGAAAGGGTGTAGAAATAGAAAAAATTCCTTGCAACACCTAAGGTTCCTAAAACTTATCAACAACTCCTCAAAGTAACCGAACAATTTTTGCAACTAAAAATAGTAAAAAGATGATAAGAAAGGAACAGAGGATGGAAAATTATTTAGCATTAAATATTATACGTGGAAACGGAGTACAACTCACCGGTCGCCACTCACGCAGACTATCGCTTTACAGTTAGAGGGTTTTTTTCTCCTCGCTTGTATCGTGCGTTTTTTTTTTGTTTTTTTTTTTATTTTTTTTATTCTTTCCGAGGCGCGTTTAACGCGGACCGTAATGTATCGAGAAAATGTGCAGCGCGAAGGCCCTCGTGTTGAGGCCTCGCGCAGAAGAAGATCTAACTTTTGAGATGGCGATTGCGGGGACCAGGATATTGCATCTAGGCACGGTAAATAAAGTTGCCGAGTCTCTTCCCAAGATCCTTAAGATTCTCATCTGCGGACTAACAAAGCCAACAAAGGGACATTCGCTGGTATGTCGTGGCGGATTGCGCGTTGCAACGAATAATCCAACATTTCAGAAATTTATTTATCAAGGTGAACATATCGTCGGCGAGCTTCCGCGGCAAAATCTTTCTCAATCCGCGGCGACCTGCGACGTGTCCCAACGCGTCGACGCTCATCGAAAGTGTCGAAATGTATGGGACTGAAAAACGAAACGTTTTCAAAATACAAAAAGTCAACAAACTTTGTTTTTGTTTTGTATTTACATCTATTTTTATGCCCTTTGGATGTAAACAAACAATATTATTTGTTTTGTTCCTTTAATTTGACCTTCCAAATATTTACAAACATCACTTTTGTGTATAGACAATATTGAAAACGTTTCATTCTTCAGTTCCATCCATATATACTGTCATAAATGGCAACCTATATAAATTTTCGTTCATAAATTAACATTAACAAGCTTTATTTCATATCAACTCAGCAAATTTACAACTATTTGCCATAAAAATCGTCACCTTCAGCTCCGCAGCCTTAATTCACACGGACTTTTCGTGCAAAAATTTCCGGACTAAACGAATGACGGAGGCAACTTTATCGCCCGAACTTTCGATAAAACATGACAAAAGACCAGGGTATCCCCGTCGCATTCGGGATCCCGGTTGGCGGCTCAATTAACATTCCCGGGCATTTTTAGCGCGCGCCGGAAAAATAGACGTCACGTCATACGCGCCTGATTAAATCATCGCGCGGCCTATCCCCTCGTAAAACGACGCTCATAAGTGGCCATTGTGTGTTTCGCGCCGCTTAAATAACGCCCCTTCTTAATCCGCGCCGGGGATTGAAAATAATTTTTTCGTTGACAAAAATTTGTACTGGAATGCCGCGCGGCGGATAGGGTACGTTCGGCTCGCCGGTGCTTGTGTCAAGGTCGGATAAGATCTTTGCCGCGTAAAGTTTACTAGGATAAAGTTACTAGCTCTAGTTCCACGTTGAAATTAATTGGGTGGTGTGTTTACAAATAAAGCCCGCGGCTGACCTTTGCGCGGCGGGTTCGCCGGATGTAAATATTTACCCGGGCCTTTTATTTGTTTACTCGGGTTTGTTTATGTTAATGACCCTCGTGGAATTGAACAGCGATTCTTCGCGCACTCGGAAGGGTATACATTTTTATTAACTTTATTCACTCACTGAAGCCCGAAGAAGTCCTCTTGTGCGGTCGACGGAGTGCGCATATTTTTATTTACTTTTCCTTGTTTTTTTTTTTTTTTTTCATTCAAGTTCATTTTGAACTAAATTAATGTCAAAAGAGAAATGTACGACAGCATTTATGGAAAATTTGTCTCGAAAGTTGATGAGCTTTAATGACGAGCTTTAACGAATTCAGTGGTTCGAATTCCTTTACTCCCGATTTTACGAGACGCTTCGCAAAAAGAATCAACAAGGACGCAAAGTGACATTGCATTAACTTATCTATCCGGATATCGAGTCCCCACCAAAATTCACGAATGTAACACAGACATGTGGCAGGCGCCGCCCATTAAAGCTGTTTAAACGGAGACACCAAAATGCGTGTGTTATTCCCACGGTCGACTCACCGAGATGATTCAAAAATTTTCCAACATAAGTTGAATTGTCAACGCGAATTATGCATTCAATTGCGAGTTGATAAACTTTCTCGAAAAATCTTAATTAATTTCGTCCCGTGAGAAAATTTTATATAGATGGTATATATGCCACATATATACCTGCTTATATGCCACATATATGCCTGCTTATATGCCACATATGTGCCTGCTTATATGCCATGTATGTGTCTGCTTATATGCCACATATATGCCTGCTTATATGCCACGTATGTGCCTGCTTATATGCCACATATATGGAAACCTATATACATTCATTTTCATATAACACTATCAGAATCGACTTCTTCCTAATTGCACCTCCAACAAGATTGCTCCATCTTCGTCCAAGTCGTTTTACGCGCCAGTCAGAAAACAAATGGACCATTGTCCTGGTTTATTTGCTCGAGCGAATGTAACATTAGAATATACGATCACGTCCAAAGTTGTGCGTGGGATAAAATTATAGGTAGCGCCGTTGAATTTGCGTCATCCATAATCGCAACAGCACCGCGAATAGAAAACGGAACTTATCGGCGCGATACGTAAACTGTCAACCGTAAGCAAGATACGCCGAAGACAAAAAGTCTCGGCTCCTCAATTATTCGTCATTCTCCCCCCCCCCCCCCCCCCGATTCCACGACGACATCCAGGGTACATTGACCGCGACCACGATTCGTTTCGTCTCGCGAACATACCGTCCAAAACGGAATACCTGGCCACTTGTCCCAGTCAACTGGTACATTCGATTGGACCCACGGTAAACCATTTGGATCGTGTCAACCGCAAAGTCAACAGCGTGTGGGATAACCGCCGGCACGAACACTTCCAACTCAATTATCGAACGAACCGTCATCGCGGTCGTACGTGGGCTTCCCACCGAGGATTTCCATGTAGGCTACCGTAACGACGTTCGAATATCAATTTGTCCATAAACGCAACTTACAAACACCTTTCCCAACAAACGACCGTCCAAGGCGACCGGATTTGCGAATATCTCACACCGCGGGAACCCCCTCCCAACTTCCACCCAATTTTCCCTCACAATTTCCTTGAAATTCCCCATAAATTTCCTAAATTACCATAAATTTCCGTGCCTTACTATAAATTCTCATAAATTTCCATAAATTTCCGAAGGCAGAAAAACGAATTCTACACGATCCAGCATCAAATTAGTGCATTTAATCAACCCCAAGCCAAATCCAACCAGTTTATCAGACTTCCGACCGAACGATGGATGGAAATTTCGGGTACCCTCGCCCTCGCGGAGCATCCGGCCGGGGTTTACCCTAGGGGGCATTTACCCGGCGCGCCTATAAATAGTAGGTGAAATTTAACGCGGCCGTTCATTTTTTAACGTCGAAATTGGAGGATCTCGGTGCGCGGTGACGGTGCGTGCATGTTGCGCGGCGTTTATTGCCGCGCAACAACCTTGTTGGGGCCCGAAGGTGTATGCAAATACACGCATTAACACAGGCCTAGGCGCGCTAAAAATACGGAGGTAAGAGGACGCGAGCGCGATGGGGCCCCTCGCGAGGCTGTGGATGTAAGCAGAAATGAACGTAGGTGTAAGACTACTGGGCCGGGCTGACCACATTGCGAACAAGACGGCGCTCGCCGCGCGAGGCCTGCGGGCGAGCGGGAGGCACCGGGCCTGCGCGACAGAGAGGGCCAACGGGTCGCACCAACCGTTCGCCCGAATGCAAACACCGAGGGTCCGCGCTCGGAGCGAGAAAAAGGTCGGGGAACGGGGGGAAGAGATGGGGGAGGGGGAGAACGAGGGGGGGGCGCAAAAGGACGCGAAATAAAAATGTGAACTCGGCTAACCTTCAACGGCCTTGACTCCCGGGCGAGTCACACCGGAGGATTTTCACCTCATTTTAGACGACATTCTGCGGCGCTTTTTTTTTTCTTTTTTTTTTTATTTCCAGCCGATCCTGCTCCGCTCGGGGCCGGCCCGGACGACGGCGCGCCGACGATTCCGAGCCCCACGGATAAATGTAAAGAGTCGCGCGCGCGCGCGCACTATCGGTCCGACAATAATATTTTACGATTATCGGGGCCAGTCGCCGTTGATTTATGGCCGCGGCGATGGCGCGCCTCGGCTCGCCCGGTGCACCGCCGTACGTCAAACTACGTTGGACGTTTGGTGCGCCAATTTTGGCACCTCGCTCCCGGTTCCCATAAATGTTATCGACGGCAAAACTTTTGTCAGGTCCAACTCAGAATTGACATAACCTCTTTAATCATACATATCTGTAATATTATATGGTACAAATATAGTCCATACATGGTCCATATATGTTTTAACAATTTCATGCGAGGAAATAACAAAATCATATATGGACATATATTATTCCTTGATCCATATATGGACATATATATGTTATTCCTTAATCCATGTATGAACATTATGTTATTCCTTAATCCATATATAGACATATGTGTCATTCTTTAATCCATATATGGACATATATGGTCGACATATGGCAATAATTGATTTCCATATGAGAAAATTATTTATTTGCATACATGGCTGGAATATTATATCCATTATTGCCATATGTCGACCATATATGAAACTTTTATTTACTTATATGAAACGGTTGAACCATATATAGACCATATATGGACCATATTTGTTTCATTTTCACTAGGGTTCAAACTTAGCATCGTACTCTTCCTCACGCAATACGATTCACTTTAACGTATCCCATGCGGCAATGAAAATGTCGCAACCAATTTTGCTAAATATTATCCCACCGGCTTAACCTTTGAAGCCCCCGGCCAATTATTCGACGTAAATTCGAATATTACGAACGAGGAAGGAGAAATCTCGCCCAATATTCGAACGCGATGAAAGGTGTTGCGCGGCAATTATCCCAATTTGGGATTATTACCTCACCGGCGTTACGCAATTAATGAAGTAACCTAACCGTAAGTACACGCGGCATAAATCGCGTGGCATCGTAACGCGCCTTTTATTAGAATAATACGCCACCGATGTAAATTGCCCGCGAACTTTTCCCGGCATTACCTCTCTAATTATCATTCCATTTGCTCCAATTAGAGCGATATGATATTATTTACGATTAGGTACCAAAAAGTACCGGGCATCAATTAGCCGCGGCTGGTACTTTCACGGAGGCAACCTTAACGGTCCCGATTTGAAAGCTCCCGCGGACTTGTTCAAATTTGTAGCTAATTGACGTTGCGATCGCGGTGGTAGTAGGGGGGGGTTTACTAATTACAATACCCATCCGTTTGGCGGCCACGTAAATCAACTTGCGCCGCGACACCCGGCCAGATAACGAAATAATAACAAATTAGAAAGTTTGCCGATCGCCTTTCGAAACGCCCCCCCCCCTCCCCCACCCCGGACTATCGTTAGAATCTCCGAAGAGAAAAAGCCGCGATTTAATCGTCGCCCAGGACTATTGACTTTGGAGCTTTGTCTCTACCAGTGACAGTATCTCCCTGAATCGGCTCCCAATTAACGCTAATCTGATCTAATTAAAGGCCGATTAGGGCGCAATTTCTTTCCCTGGCGTATGCAAATGGCGCGACGCTTCTAAATTTGTACCGATCATTTTTTTTCTCCTTTTTTTTACACTCCCTATGCCATTTCTAGTTCCTCACAATGGAGGGTCCAACTTAGGTAGGGACGGCTGTAGAATTTTAATTGGGCTAATATGTTGGGTACTTTCCTAGTTGAAATGAAATTGGTGCCCGGTTTTAGATAGGATCCTTCTGTGGTTTTGGCATGGACTGATGGATTACAGTTATCTATATTGGGACCACACCAGGATCAAGCCAAATAACCTGATGGAGCAATGATTGGGGATGTTATGCTGGGTATTGGTATGGTCCCAGTCAGGTTGACACGTTGCAAATAGGGAAGATGATATGGTAAAATGTTGATCTTGTCGGGGTACCTGGTCGGACCTGATGGTGAAGCTTGGATGCCCAACCGGGACCCTATTTCAGCCCGGTTCCAATTTTTACTAGGGCTCTATTATAATTTCAACCAGGATTTCCAGGTAGAAATATCAGTATCATGATGGTATGGTAAAATGTTGATCTTGTCGGGGTACCTGGTCGGACCTGATGGTGAAGCTTGGATGCCCAACCGGGACCTTATTTCAGCCCAGTTTCAATTTTTACTAGGGCTCTATTGTAATTTCAACCAGGAGTTCCAGGTAGACATATCAGTATCATGAGAGTACCTTTCCTTTTTTCCATATCTCCTTCCAATTACAGTACCAGTACCTAAATGGTTACCTTATCCCCCCCTATTTTCCCCAAAAATTAAACGATTTTTCCATTTACCGATCGAATGCCAACAATGTTTCCTTGTCATTGCAAATAAGAATCATGGCGAGCCGGGCAGGAAGTATGAAAAGGCGAAGCAACAAAAATGGCAAAAGGTTGATTGAACGGGGACGTGGTTGCGCGCGGCACCGGATGGCACCGCTGACGAATCGGTGACGCTTCGGCTTATGATATAATGCCCAGCCGCGGCGATTAATAACGGCGCAGGAAAAAAGAAAAAAAGAAGTGTCCCGCTCGGACATGACAGTTACCCGATGTTGCCCTTACGAATTCCAGGCACACAGATGCCCGATAAAAAGTCACTCGTACTCCCATGCACGCGCGTACCCCGTCCGTGTATGTAAATATTATGCAGCTATGTGGAAAAGGACGAGTCGACGTTTTTGCACGTGTGAGCACATACAGACGATGACATGCAAGGTATACCACTTCTAAGTACACAAAATATAATGTTCGTTGAACTCGAGTCCCGAGTTCAAGTTCGTGAGTTCAACCCAGGAAGGATCCGCTGATAAAGCACAGCCAACTACCAACATGTTAGGCGTTTATCTTCGATTCGAAAAACGACTTATCTGAGTATCCCTCTACTGTGTTAGATACTAATTCAGAGATATCGACGAATCATCATCGATGATCAAGGAAGAGCCTTGTACGCCAAGTGTAAAAGATGCCGGACGACGGACTCCCCCCCCCCCCCTTCGGCCAGCTTTTTCCCTTTACCAATCCTTCCCGCTCTTCTGGTTCGTCTATCGACAAGACACCGGCTACGATGGGCAAAAACCTACCCAGCTGGACATTTTCGAACGGTCCAATATTGGCAAGGTATCGGCTACGGTACTGTCCCGGTATAGGAGTGGTAATATCGGAAATTTGATGGTCTAGTGGTCAGTTAGTAGAGGTTCAGTACTGGCTCGGTATGGGAAGAATAATGAATCAGTTAATTTTCCTATAAAAAGTTGGATTCCAACCCCAGGGGACAATTTGGGAGTATACTTCTGATAAAATATGAAGAAAATGGTATAATAAAGTATTTATCCCCATAAATTTATTGGAATTTCTAAGAATGCTTTGGAGTAAATACCTGTATTATAGTTTTTCCCAGATTTTAATATGAGTACTTTCATAAATTGTCTACTGGGGCTCCACTCCTATTTAATATGGGAAAATTAACTAGTTCATTTTACTAGAATTTAAGAAAATTATATCTAAAATTATATCTCATATGGCTACCAGTGCTGTGCCAGTATCGGACCAATCATGAAGAGATTTCCAACCAGGTAAACGATTCCTGAGATACGATCCAAAACGAACGTACTTTGGAGTTGAATTCGCTTTCCTGGCAGGTCTTTCATTTCAGTTTCAAACCTCGGATGAAAAAGTCCCCCGCTTTAAAGAATCATAAAATAATTTGTTTTATTGCCACGGAGTTGGGGAGACGTCGGATTTATTGCCCGATGTTTCTTTGACTTCTTTTAGAGGGGGGATAAAAAGTGGAGAGGCCCGATGATTGATCTCTTTCCAATGAGCAAAAGAAGGCGATGAAAATTATCTAAGGGATGACGGGAAAAAAGTATCGGTTTGTTCCAGTAGGCTGTCAGTGGATGCGTCCCGTTTCGTTCGAAAGTAAAAACTGGATCGACGGATTTCGGTACCGACGTCTCGTGTGGTTTGAATTAAATATACGTAATGTTTTAATTACCGAGCGTGTTTCTCGTTTAGGCGATTCATAAATTTTTTTCTCCCCCATAAATCAGTGGATTCCACCGGAGCAGTCGCCCGGTAAACTTTGGAATCGATGAATTTCAAATGAGAAATCAACGCGTTACCGAACAACAGCGAGTTACGTTACTATTTGTTTTCTTACAACTTTTTTATTATTATTATTACACTCAAAAAAAATTGAGTGCTTCCAACTGGATGGTAGAGTTAACGAAGGCATACTTGAAACAACCATATTCGAGTTAAATCTCCCATATTTATATAATTGAATTGACTCGATATTCCAATTGAATAATTGAAATTAGTGAAATGACAGTCAACTTTAAACTCCATGTTAAAATATCTACCTACTGAGTTCAAATCCTAGCCAAGGCGAGATTATGAAAAGACTTTCTTATAAAATTATTAAATAAAATATTTCTCCTTACCAAGTATACATAGAGTTAATTCGACTCAAAAGATATTTTATTTGTATTAATAAAATTTCAATTATCCAATTTGAATATCGAGTCAATTCAACTATATAAATATGGTTGATTTAACTCAAATATGGTTGTTTCAAGTATGCCTTCATCAACTCTACCATCCAGTTGTTATCACTCAAAATTTTTTTTCAGTACACATCAGTCTGCGACTTTTTTTAATTCAATTCCCATTGACTCAAGATAAATCAACGATGAGTTATTTTCGACAATTGGAATCCGATTGAACCCGCGACCAGCGCGATAAATAAAGACGAAAATAAAGACCAAAGGATACATAAATTTCCGTTAAAACTGATCTATTCCGAATCGAAGAAACCGTAGCCGTGAATTGATTGGGAAAAGTCCATAAATCAGCCAACCGGCGGGGCCTAATCTCGGTGCCACGATAGCGTGCGGCCGGCGCGCGCGACACGCGACAAATCTTGGCGCACTTTTATCCCCGCGCGAGCCCCACGCCGAGAGAACTATATCTCGCTCGGTCGTTGGAATTCCATTCGAGCCTTGTATATCAAACAAGGATGCGGGCGTAACGGGAAATTGTCCTGGCGAACAATGGCCGTTAGGCGCGGGCCACAACATAAGACAGAGAGAGAGAGAGAGATAGAGATAGATGGATAGATAGAGAAAAGAGCAAACAAATAAATAAATAATAAAAAAGGAAAAAGGGCGAAAAAAGGGGAAGTGTCATTTATGCAGGTATAAAGCGACACGCGGATATATTTATAGCCGGCGATAAGTTAGCGCACTATGACTTGGCACTTAACATAAAACAGCGCCTGGCATTGTCTAGTTCCGACTCATTTGTCCGACTGCACGATTCCGTACTACTTATATAATTTTAGTATTGATATAAATCTGCTGTTTCACGGCGGGACGCAACAGTAACCTATCTGAAAAATGACTCGCGGAGTTGGCGGGCGAACGGTGACCGGCGGAGGGATGCATTTTTGTGACGCCCCGGCTGCCACTGCCGCTCCACGAAACTGTCCATTTAACAGTAATAGAATATATCGTGGCCTCTCCCAATGGGGGGATTCCTGGTCGCCGCATTGTTCGAACGAAATTATACTCGTAATAGAGATAAATTGTTCCCGCGGAGCGTGAATTTCTGGAGAGTATTCGTTTTATTTTATATTATATGGATTGGGTTCAAAGGAAGGAACGATAATGGCTTCAGTTTAACAATAGTGGACGGTTTGCTGACGCATTTTTAGGTTAGATGGACGTTTTGTAATGCTTCCCTGGTAAAAATGAAGCGTATATGGTCCATACGTAGTACATATATATATTTCACAATTTCATGTAAGGAAATAAAAAATTCATATACGGACATATATAGACCATATATATAAACATGTGTGGACCATATATAAACGTATGGACCATATATGGACCATATATGGACCATATATATATACATGTGTGGACCATATATAGACCATATATATAAACATGTGTGGACCATATATAAACGTATGGACCATATATGGACCATATATATATACATGTGTGGACCATATATAGACCATATATATAAACATGTGTGGACCATATATAGACCATATATATAAACATGTGTGAACCATATATGGACTAAATATACAAACATGTGGACCATATATGGACCATATATAGAAACATGTGGACCATATATGGACCATGCATATAAACATGTATGGACCATATATACAAACATGTGTACCATATATGGACCATATATAGAAACATGTCGACCATATATGGACCATACATACAAACATGTGGACCAAATATGGACCATACATACAAACATGTTTGTATATATGGACCATATATAGACCATATATAGACCATATATATAAACAAATATAGACCACATATATAAACATATGTGTACCATATATGGACCATATATGTTTCACTTTTACTAGGGTAACTCATTCATTTCTCTGCATATACTCTAAAATGATTGAATAATTCTCCGCAGGACCAAATGCCTATTATAAATAATTTTAACATTGCAAAAATAAATGCAAGAAAATTTTTGCAAAAAACTTATTTTCCCGATCTTGCTTCGTTGAATTTCAATGTGTACACGAAGCAAGGTAATCTATATACATTTTGTAGATGGAATTGTTCGTTTTATTACGACGAATGTTATTTCAACAGAACGGTTCGGTTAAGCGACGATATAAAATGTATTATTTTAGCGCGCGCGAGCGTTTCTTTCGTTCGGCTGATCCCCTCAGCCCCGGCATATGGTAACGTCGCAAAAAGTACCGTACGCTCGCGTCTTCTAACTGTACTCGCCTCATTTCGGACGTCTTCATTCCACGGCTCGGAATCGTCCAAACGCCCGGGCCCCCGGATCGCGGCCAATTTCATGCTAATTTTTCAGCGCGCGCCACGGCAATGGTATCGCTCGCGCGACCACGCAATGACGCAAGAAATCGCCGGGCAAACGGCTCGCCGAGGCGGTTTCGCTCGGGGGCAAACGGGCCCAATTTCAACGCGCGCGTTTCGCCGACTTTTTCGAAACGAGCGAAATATCAAATTACGATTTGTAGCGGGTAGAATAAATACGCGAAAATTGGAATTATAATGTTACCTTCTGCGGTTGAAAAAATCGACTTTCCTTTTTCCACCAATTGGAAACGTACGAAATTTTAAAACGATAATTTATCGCATTAAATGCCGTAAAGTTGCGTTAAATTTGGATTATTAGGCAGAATAAATGAGCTTGATTATATAAAATAGAAAATTTAATATAACTTTTTATTGATTTGCAATTTAAAATTTTAAATATGACCAAATTTCCTATTTTTGACGTTATAAAATTTGAAATCAACTTTCTTCGGAATATTTAATGGATGTATGTGGAAAGAGGGAAAAATTTTAAATTATTCTTTTAATTGTGAAATTAATATTTCAAAGTATTATCTTAATTACTTTATTATTATTATTTACGTTGATTTTAACATTTTATAATAATATCGTTAAGTAATTAATTCCTCCAATTATATCCAATAAAACAATTTGCATCCATACTTTAATTAATGAAACGATAAATTTCAGAATGTAACTCGCAACAACACCGAGGAAAAGTGTTGATTATAATTACTCTTGTAAAACATTGTAACTGAAAACACTACTATATCTTAACTCATTACGGATTATAATTAGCTGTTACATTTCTCAGCATTCTCACAATGTCTAAAATATAATTTATTAAATTAGGAATATATATACATATATATATATATGTATATACATACATTTAGTCTAATAATTTTGTACGACACGACAAAAGAAAACGTCCAAACCTAAACTATAAACCATTCGGGTAACTGACAAAGAGTGGGAAAAAGTTGATAAACGGTAGTTTCACTTCGCGCCAAGGAGATGTGAAAATGCGCGCAAAACAAAGTGCCATTTAACTCAATAGTCCGTTCGATTGAACAAACCGAACAAAACTGCACGAAATCGGTAAATTTACCGAAAAAGATGATCAATTTTTAATAATTACCAATTCAATGTGCTCATAACTGGAGTTTCAACATCTTGTGGAAAAGAATACTGAAACATGCTGAAACAACTAATAGTACTGAAAAAAACTAAACAAAAGCTGAAAAAAAACTAAAAATGCTTTTTATAGCAGTTTTTCAGTGCTTTTTAGCATTTTCCAGTATTTTTAGCCTTTTTTAGCATTCTTTTCCAAAAGGTACTAATTTACAGTTTAACCTATACCAAATAAAAGTCTAACAAACTACTACTAATCTTATTTACATTTCGCGAAAACACTATTTAATTAACCACACTTTACCATCAACTTACCAAAAAGCGACACCTAGCTAACAACAACATAAACAAAACACCTTAAAAATCACAGCAACCATTTTATTCAACATCTTTTACACAAAATAAAACATACATTTTAAATCATAATACCCATTTCCCTCTAAAAAAAAACAAGGAGCGTTCGTCTCTCCTTGCGCCAAGATCTCGAAAAAAGCAGAAGAACAGAAAAGGACAGAGCAACGGAACGAAAGAAAAAAAGAAAAAGAAGGAAACAAAAAAAAAGAAAGCAAACGTGCATTTTGGCTCGGTCACGCGGCGGCCGTTAAAAGGAACGCGTGGCAAAGGTAAAAAAAAAACAAGGGGAAAGTAAATAAAATAAATAAATAAATCTTCGGGAGCGTAAGAACGTCAATAATTAAACGGATTATTGGCGTGGCGAATAATGAAAGAGGCATACGCAAGCGTACAAAGATAGAGTAGATATCAGCGGATAGTCTCTTCACGGTGCATGCGGCTGGTACATACGACTCGGTTAACAGGCGAAGCCTGCCAGGCCTTCGCATTTTATTAGAAGTGAAAGTCGTCGCTTTAGGTGACTGCCATGTTAGCTACCAGGCATAAAACGTACGCGACAAAATAATCGCGATCATCGATTCCTTTATATTCGTGACATCATCGATACGACGAGGTGCCACCGACTCCCCCCCTCCCCATCCCTTACTTCCCGTTTAGTTCCAAAATAATTAACCGTCGTTTGCCGCGCAAAAACTGTTATTTTTTAGGTTAGATTTCGCCGCGCGTCGCAAATATTCGGACATTTGCCCAATATTTCAATCAATTATCAACCAATCGTAATAATTTATGGGGCACGGTTATATTGTAGAAAATTGCACCAAAGTTTACGGTTAAATTACCGGAATTAATAAGATCCCGGGGTGAAATTTACGGTAACTCTTAACCAACGGGAATTAACGTTTACGAAACTGGAATGAATTGACAAAATGAACGGGGGGAAAAAGAGGCGGGGAGGGGGGGGGGAAGAAAAGCGTAAACAGAAATAGCGAGAAAGGTCAAAAAGTAGGGGGAGG
>JABFPN010002340.1:0-22841 GCA_022817305.1 Leptoteleia sp. ZL-2020
ACTTTTTTCAATAAAGAAATTATGCCATTTAGATCTACTGAAGAACGCACTTGGTTATATACAACGTAATACTAGAGTTGATTCAAGTGAAATTCGGTTGATTCAACCCACCTTTTTTTTCAGTGTACTTGAAAACCATAAATGAATTTATATACCGAATAATATTCTCCCAATGCCATAGAATTAACGTATTTTGGCCGATTTTTAATTTTTGTCCTTTAAACAATTATAAATAAAAAGACACTGACTCCGTGAATATAGCGCTGACATTTCACCTTAAGAGCCGTATTCACAACATCGACACACGCACACGACACGCGCACACCATTATTTGTAGGTTGGCAATGCTACATCATACATACATATATACACACACATGCATGCATACATACAAACAAAACAGTGATGACACGCTAAAAAAGCATAGTGTGCGCGTGTCGCGTGCGTGTGTCCACACTGCTGTGGTGTAATTGTCAGTGACATGCGGAATAATTGGCTGTAGTCATAATCACACAAAAAAAATAAAAAACTGTAGTGTAACATAACAGTACTTAATCTGTAGCCATAACCCCAACAAAAAAAAGTGTAACATAACCGGAAAATAACCTCTACCGTATATAAGGATTTTCATTTGTTCATTATTTGGTTTTGATACTCAAATTAATTCAATTTTTTATATAAAACTAAACCCGTGCGTCAGTGTAATTAAGAAATGGAAGATATTTTGGAAAGTCTAGGTCTAGGGAATGAAGTACGAGAACTCAAATTAGGAAAAAGTTTTACGGATGAGCAATCTGTTATTCACACTTTAAGATGTAAGTTAATTATTTTCAATCTTAAGGAAAACATCACTCGTTGGCCAACTCAAAATGAGGATAACCTAAAAAATAATACATATTTTTAAATATATTGTAAAATTTTTTATTTAAGAAAATTTACGCATTACATTTAAGAAAAAAGCAACGTAAGTTCACAGTTAAATAAGTTTAGAATGTTCTAAATTAATTTTTACATATTGCAATTCTTCTCAGAGTGCTATCTTTTGGAAATGGTTTCATCAACTATTTAGATGTTTGTTTCAAATCTATTTCCAAAATATAGCTCTCTGAGAAGAGTTGCAATATGTACAAACTGATTTAAAACATTCTAAATTTGTTTAAATTTTGACGTATGTTGCGCTTTTTATAAATGAATTTTTATTTTACAATATATTTAAAGATACACCTATAATTTTTGAGATTATACTCATTTTGAGTTGGCCAAAGAATAACCCTTCACCTTAATGAGCTAAATTTTAGAAAATAAAATAATGTAAATAAAGTTATTTAAACGTAATTACAATTGTAATTATTTTATTTAATTACTATCACAGCAATTAATACTTATTTAATATATATATATATGATAAAATTTACAATTTACAATTGTTTGTTCTGATTAAAGAAAAAATATACAATTGAAACAAAACAACTAGTCCAACAAAAACTGTGTATTTTTTATACATTATTAGTATATCCCTTTTATAATTTACCTTATTATAATACATTATATTACCTTTGTACTTATAGAAAACAGAGTTTATATATTGAAAGTATAATTTGCACTCTTTGTCTACTGTGGCCAAATCTCAACAATAACAACACTCTTTGTCTATTTGTAAACATTCACAGTTTCAGTTATATTTTTATTGTCATTCATGTAATTATTTGTGTTTTAGTAAATATAAACCACAAATAATTTTTAGCTGTTTATAAGATATAATTTATAAGTCCACCATCACAATATAAACAAAATAACTTTAATTTTATTGTACTACGCATTACAACAAATGAATATTGTTGGGACTGAAAAATTTTACACACTTAGACATTTTCATTTTTTTAAATCTTATTCACGTCATTTTAATAAAATTGTATACATGAAGGATATAATTAATGTAAATTTAATTTTTAATACAAATTATTATTTTATAGATGATTTTAAGCCAGCGAGTATAGATGATACAAAAATGGTTACTCTTGATGTGGGAAGCAACAATACAATGACTGTAACGGTACCCAATTTAGATGGCACATCTCAAACAATTTTTAAGGGATCTGAGAAATTGTGCCAAAAAGAATGTGTTCTAATTATTGATCACGAGACTGGTGAAATAGTACTTGAAAGGATATCTTCCAATATACAAGTGAAAAATACTAGGTACATGTACATCTTTTCAGTTAAATCATTTCTTTATTTATTTTTTAATAATATATTATTACTAAACCAACCAATTTTTTATAATATAATACATAGCTATTTGATTTTAAATGTATAATATAAAGTATAGAAAGTAATGAACATTGATACAAATATTACAACTTCATTTAACTTTTTTATACAAATTCATACAAATTCTGTTGTCTCGCTTATTGAAGGTAATTTATCTAAATTAGACATACTAAAACAATATTTATTATAACAACAATAATAGTAATAAGTATTTTTATACTAATAATTACATTAATTTTTTTAGAAGTGAAAATTGTAGTAGTTCTAATACAACTTCTATAAGTTCAAATGAGATGAAAAGCAGTTCATCTGAATCTAGTAAAGGTGGTTCACCAGAAAATAAAAATTGGCTGTCAGAGAGTACACATTCTGAAAAAAGTCCATCTCCAGAAGATGTAACGAGTTCTGCACATAATAGATTAAATAGCAGAACTAAAGTGGTAAGTGGCAAGAAGAAGAATCCAACATTTGAGTTGCCTGGAAAAAAATGTTCACCTTATCATACTAATAAGAAAAGTATTAGTCCAAAATTAAACCGTAATAATAGGTAAGATTCAATTATTTTATATCATTACTATTTAGAAAATGTTTGCTTTAGTTTATATCCACTGCTAACATATTTTCTCTGTTTTATCATTTTTTTTTCATTAAACTATGAATAATTAATATATTTATTTTATTTCAGTTCTCCATTAACTCAAGGACCAGGAAGTCTTCCAGTGATAGGAATGGAAGATGATTTCTCCTCGATTTCAATGGCAGTAGTTGCTTCATCAGTCCCAAAAAAGCCGCTGTCTATATCACCAAAATATTCCTTAATATCTTCTTCAATTCAACAATTAGAAACATTTAAAATTACAGATGAAACTTCTCATTGTTCACTTAGCGAATCAAGTTCAAACAGTAGCTCAAATTCGTCAGACAGCTCTGACTATAGTGGAAATGAAAGTGATAATGAAGCAAACCTGGTGTTGCCAAAACCAATTAATGGTAAGTTTTTAGTAACAATACTCTCAACTAGAAATTTTTTATTTCCAATAAATAAAAATACTTGAACTAGTAAGGTTAGTCTAACCAATGCCTTATACGCTATATTTGTTTCCAAAGAAATGTGGTGTATATATGCTATTTTTATATCATTTTAGTAGTGGGAAAGTTGAACATTTCATTCAACAATTCCATCTACTGTTTCGAAATTTTAATAGAAGTTATTTATATACAAAATATAAATAACTACGAAAAATTTGTATATATACTAAATAAATAGAAAGAAAAAAAATTTATCTGTTGTCAATAATATACGGTCGTGAAATAGACTTAGATAGATATAATAGACTTAAATAGTATTATTTTTTAACTAAGTCTTGTTTTTCTTTTTCAGAATTACCACTGATGCCACACAATATACTTAATAATGATTTGCAATTATCTGAGTCTGAATCTGAAAGTGATTAAATGCCTATATAAATAATAAAATTCATACTGCATTCATCCTTTGCGGTTTTAAGCAAAATCTATTTCTGCAATAAAACACATCAATGTATATAATCATTTTTGTATATTTTATTAAACTGTACATAATACACAGATATGTTTAGTATAAAATGTATAATAATATATATGTCATAGAATAATATATTTGACATGATAAATAGAATTTTACTTTGAATATGTGACAAATACCAAAGAATGTATACAGAAAATCATTACTCAATAAGTACTCGTTCATTCAGGAATTGTGCAAATTCCTTATGTAATAGTTCTTATTACTAATTTTGTAATGATAACCATAAGCAAAGAAATAATAAATAAAAAAATTATTAGAATGTCTGATTTTTTATTATTCATCAAACTACCTTTTCTCTTTACATTTATTTCTATTATAACATAAAGTAAGGATAGATATGTATAAGATTCTTCCTATGTCAACCAATAAATGGTAAACAGTTGAAATCAGATACTGTCTGTTTAGAGAGTCTTTTTCTTCAGATATGTAAATTTTGAAAATTGAAGTGAATATAAGATGTTTTTTTGTACATTTCAGATGTAAGAAGTCATTCAAATACATCAAACAATACCATCTAATTTTCATAATCACAATCATATTTCAAAATTTTAAATTCTAAATTCAAGTATGTTTTATTTTCCATTTATATTCATCTGTTATATATATATATATATATATTACTTGTATTTTTCTTTGTATTATAGTTCGAATCGCATCGATTTACGTATTAATTGAAATAATTTAATTAATTGTGCAATAAAAATCAAGCGAGTAAAGTTAATTCATACAGCAGCGAGAAAAGTTGCTAAACTGACTGTACAACAAGGATAACCTCTCCGCAATTTTGGTTTCTTTGTCTGACCGTTTTTGTTACATGAATGCACGTTCCATTATTAGTATATCATAGTATATTTCAATGGTTAGCTTAGTATTCCTACTAAATAATATTGTTGATTTAAATTGGAACAATATTATAAAATAGTGCACTAATTAACTAACTTTACAATTTACAATGTAAACACCCGAATTGCTCTGCTAAATTAAACATTATTGACTGATACATTTTTCACCATAACCTAGTAAACGCTTAAAAATAATTAAGTTTATTAAAATTAAATTGAAATTAGACATACACAATGCGCCATAAATTATATATTACTTGTTATAAATTACATAGAAGATCATTTAGCCAATCTTCTATACATTTATCAAAAAGTATTGATAAAATTAGAAACATTGGCATATTAGCACACATAGATGCAGGTAATTTTAAAATTTATTTTATTGTTATTCAATATTAAACAATTTTTCAAAAAAATTTCAATTTTTCAAAAAAATTTCAATTTTTTTATTACAAATGTTTAGTGAAATATAAATTTAATTTGTTAAAAAACTTTTTTACAAAAATTAAAAATTCAGTTTTTTTGTATTGAAGTGTAACTTGTAGGAGAATAATTACAAAAGCGTCCAACTTAAAAGCAAATACAATTTTTAAATCGGACTTTTTAACGTAAAGTGCTTTTAAGATCTGGTAATTATAAAATTTTGTAATTACATTATATACAGATAATATTATATGTGTAATTATTATTTAAAGTACTCCCTTCTTCAGTTTTAATCAGTCTTCCTCTCTCATATGAGTAGAATTGTACTGAGACAGAGATGTATATTTAAATGTAAATTATATTATTTTATATAGGTAAAACTACAACAACAGAACGTATGTTATATTATTCGGGAGTGATCGATCACATGGGAGAAGTTCATCATGGCAACACAGTCACCGATTATTTGGAACAAGAAAGAAAAAGGGGTATTACAATAACATCAGCATCTGTAACATTTGATTGGAAAAGTTATAAATTCAATTTGATTGATACACCAGGTCACATCGACTTTACAATGGGTGTAGAGCAATCAATATGTGTTTTGGATGGAGCAGTGGTTGTTCTTGATGGTTCAGCTGGTGTAGAACCTCAAACAATGACTGTCTGGAGACAAGCTGATAGGTATAATATACCTAGAATTGTTTATGTAAATAAAATGGATAAATCAGATGCAGATTTTGACATGAGTGTAAAATCTTTATCCACTAAATTAGAGGTTGAAACACTGCCAATTCAATTCCCAATTAAAAATAAAACTGAATTAAATGGAATTGTAGATATTATATCATTAGAGAAATGGATGTTTAGGCAAAAGGACAATAGTAAGTTTATTCAGAAAGTGAAATTAAATGAAACAGAAGATGATGAATTATTGTTGATAGCTCAAGAAAAACGCCAGAATTTAACTGATAAGCTATCAGGAATGGATGACGAGTTAGCAAATGTTATTATAGAACAAAATTCAATCGAAAATATACCAGCACAATTGTTGATGGATTCATTAAGACGAGTAACAATAAGTAGGAAAGGTATTCCAGTTTTGTTGGGTAGTTCGTACAAAAATATTGGTTTACAGTCTTTAATGGATGCTGTTATTTTATATTTACCTCATCCACAACAAAGTGCTCTTAATATAAAATATAATTGTTTTGGAGATAATTTAGCTGCTAAAGTATTTAAAATAGTTCATGATAAACAAAGAGGGCCTTTGGCTTTTGTAAGAATGTACAATGGGAGTTTAAAGAGAAAAAATAAATTGTATAATATTCAACGTGACGTTAATGAAGTATGTGCACAATTGTATTCTGTAAGAGCTGATGAATACGAAGAAATCTCACAGGTTGATAAAGGAAGTATTGCTGCAATATCTGGATTTAAAAAGACTGTCACTGGTGATTTGATAACTTCTAGTGCAGCAACTGCTAGCAATGCTAAACATGTAATGATTAAAAAGTGCAATGTAACTGAAGATGAGGCAGATAAATTTTTTATGCTCGGAGCTCATGTGCCAAATCCAGTATTCTTTTGTTCTATAGAACCACCATCACTGGCTTATCAAAATGCATTGGATAATGCTCTTAAGGAGTTGGAATTGGAGGACCCTAGTCTTAGAGTTAAAGTAGATGAGAATACAGGACAAACGGTACTTATATATTTTTAAGTGTCAACTTCAAGAAATTCATCTTTTTAAAGAATCATTTTATTGTATAAAATGAATCATGAAATACTCACTCAAAGGTATTTGTATTTCACTTTGTAACTATGAATAAATTTCAGGTTTTGGGAGGAATGGGAGAACTTCACATGGATATTATTAAAGACAGAATTAAAACTGAGTATAAAATTGATGCTGATTTAGGAGAATTGCAAATTGCATATAAGGAAACTATCACCATCCCAATAAAAGATATATATGAAGTTGAACATAAAATAGGAGAAAGTAGACATCGAGTTAAAATAATTTTATCACTTGTTCCTGAACATCAAGGTTCATCTGCTGAAAAACCTGTGTTGTTATTGGATAATTCACAAGACTGTACAATAAATTTAAGAGACATAAAGCAAGTAACTATGAATGCAATTAAAAGAGGTATAATATCTGCTTTTACCAATGGTCCAAAATTAGGATGTCCCATAATAAATGTTGCTGTGAAACTACATTGGTTAGAAACTGGCAAAAACACTTCCAGTACAATTGTTTCATCATCAGTTACGCAGTGTATAAAAAAAGTAAGTATACAATTTTTTTATAAAATTAATTTATTGAACTTTGCTTTTTGGTTTTTGACTTTTAAGTTGTTTTTCATTTACTTGAAAGGGATTTTTTACAACTGAAAAAGTAGTGTTTTGGAGGTTATTTATGAACTTAATATTTGCCAATATAATTTTCTGCTTTTCAACTCCAGAAGTGATTAAAGATTCAAATTTTGGATTTTTTAAACAACAAGTTGTTTTTGTGTTGATATTAAAAAAATTATCAATAGTATGTCGACAAGATGCTCGTAATAATTTCCAGAAATTTGATTCAACTTTTATTAATCTTGTTTTATTATTGATTTCTTCAAAGTATTTATCATTTTGCTTATCAGTGAAATTCATATAAATAACTGGAATGTTTTCTGTATTATCTGTACGCAAAAGAAAAAAGAAGAATATAAATAATAATTATTACACATATTTAAAATACTTTTTAGTTTTATGTTTTATTTTATAGACATGAATCCTTTATTCTACATATATAATTAATTTATTAAATAATAATTTAACAAAAAAAGTATTTTTAATTAATAAATTTAAAATTCAACAAATTAACTGCAATATTATTTGCATATATGACACAAAATTTTAAACAAACTTACTTGGAGTAGCGCATTTATGCTTTTCAGTCTGTGTGCTTCTTTCAGTCATGGAAACACCCCACTTGGACATATAGCATTCAAAGAAATTTTGACATAATTTCGTTGATATCTCATATTCTGCATAGACTTTGTCAATAAAATAAATTCGTCTTAATCGACAATTACCGCATATTTGCAATCTTTGTACTGCTTCATAACTTGTTTGAAATGCTTGCCAAATTAATTTTGGCAAATTTAGTTCTATTTTATTCCATTCTCTGTCAAAATTAATCATTATAATCTGTACATTCGGAGTTGCAATGGTATGTCGTTTCTCATACTTTTCATTATATAACAATAAATAGTATCGATTTTTATTTTTATCTATTATCTAAAAATTTATAATAATTTATCGATTTATCCAAAAGTTATACATACAAAGTAATATTTTCTAGTTAACATATAATATTTACCTGTAATTTAAGCAAACAACTTGCTGCAACGTTTTTGATTATTATGACAAGAAATGGTAGTGTAATATTTAAAATTTTGTCAGAATCTGTCGGACATGTGATAGATGTCTTTTCGAAATTATATTTATTTCCGTCGCGCAATTCTACGACCTATATTGAATTTGATAGCATCAATTATTAATATTGCTTTCCATTAAGTTCATATTTAATATGCACCTGTACATTTTGTGATAAATGTTGATCTAATACAGAATGAATAGCTCCAGTCAGTGATTTTTGTTTATTCCAATATTTTAACGGATTATTGCTAACACTAGATAATAAAGATAAAAAGTTTTGAGTCATTTTTTATAATTGCTCACATTTAATTTTTTTATGAAATATACACATGAAGTTGGAAGCAAATATACACTGTTAGAATCTGTCATTAATCCAAGTAAATATATTTATAACTTATCAGTGAATTTTATATATCCTGACTGTCCTTTGTTTCACAAATGCAATTTGAAAATGCTGAGTAAATGGAGCGAATATTTTGCTATGAATCATGATTAATATTAACATAAATATCTTATTATTTAGATGTTTAAGCAGTGTGAGCCGATTATTTTAGAACCTATTATGAGCTTAGAAGTGGTGGTATTAAAAAAACACAAAAGTACAGTAATGGCGGATCTTGATAAAAGAAGAGCAGATATTACAGATATTGATATCAGAGGACAGAATGAAGTAAGTATATATTTAATGCAAAAAAGGCTTCATTAAGAGCTATTAATTTGATTAGTCAAAGAAATACACTGTAAGACCACAACTTAGCTCCTGCATAGGAGCAGACTCATGAATTGTTCTTCAAGAGCTCTCCAATCAAATGCGATATTCTCTTATTGGTCAATGTTCACATTTCTTGTTATTCTGGAATGTGTAAAATGTATGTGGCTAATTTGTGAAACTTCCATGGTCTTAAATCATGAAAAAAAGACAAAGTCGTGAATAAGCTAAGTTATGTTCAAATAGTGTATTAATCTACAAAAACTATAATAAGAATTATAAGATTTTTATTTATAAAATTAGTATATAATTATATTTGTTTATAACATGATCAAATATGTTATAGATTGTTAGAGCATTTGTTCCATTGTCTGAGCTGTTGGGTTATGCAACTAGTTTGCGCATTTCAACATCTGGAAATGCAACATTCACTATGGAATTCAGCCATTATCGTACCATGCATCCTTTCGATGAAAGAGAGGCTATTAGAAAAATTACTGGATTTTAAAAAGTGTCTAAATGATTGTAAATATTAATGTAAATATAACTTTATATTTAAGACAATTATAATAATAATTGTATATATATATATATATAGTAATAACTTTCTTATTAATAAAGGCAAGTAGAAAGTGAATTACTTACAGTCATATAAGGTATAATTTTTAAGTTACCCCTCCTTTTTCTAGACATTTTCCTTTGTAAGTATTTATATAAGAATTCATTTATTTATTCAACTTTAAAATTGTAATATATATTTAAAATGTCATGCTTAAATATTAGATATCATCTTTGCTTATAATATTCTTTTGTTTCACTCATAATTATCTGTAGCAAGGTTATAAAATATCAAAAAATTTTAATAATAGCATAAATGTTATGTACACAAGCACAAATTGTTCTTGCCATCCTTCATTTCCACTCATTTATTTTAATTTTTCAAGTATTTAAATAGTCCAAACTGGGGTTATTAATAAATATATATTTATCATTAAATTGTTAATAGTAATATTGTTTATCAACCCATTATCAGTTACATAAACTCAAATTTCTTCCTACAATTCCATCAACCAATTAATTTTGCGATATAAAATATCTAATTATTTAACATTTACTCACCGACTGGATCAGTACTGTGTGGAACACGGTTTCTTCATTATGCCATATTACAGTACTGCAACACGATGGTACTATAATAGAAAACAAAAAATCGTTTGAGGATAGTTATAGAAATTGTAATAAAGAAGACAAAGTGTACTTAAAAAAATTTTATTTTCAATTTATTTGTATAAATTTAAATATCGTAGCAAATCAGTCCTAAATACTTTTTTCGCTTTTTAAAATATTTTATATATAAACATTTTATGGATAAATAATTAGTTCGACTCACTTATACTGTAAAGTTCAAATCTTAAATATAAGATTTGACACCTGTTTGAGTTTCTATATATCTAAATATCTGTTATACGAGAATGTGTTGTTATAAACATTTTAAGAATGACTGAAATAATTGTTAATGATGAAATCAATTTATCATGTTTGAAATTAGTTTCGAAAAAAGATAAGAACGAAGATATCATATCTAGGTGTATCTAATATTTAAAGATGATAATTATATCATTTGACAGTTTTCCATTAATGGAATACTAGTGGAGAATATTTAAATAATTATAAATATAGTTTTTGTGTATGCACGATCTTATTTTTATTTTTCTTTTTGACGTAACTTATGAATTAGAATTATGTTTGTCTTACAAACAAGATGTTTAAATGGGTACAAAATTATTAACAATTTAATTTGATTAGAGCAAGTTGACTCTGAGCTGTTTCTCAGTAAAATACTGAAATTTATTACAGTCGTGAATACTTATAATAGCGCAATTATTTTTATACAAATTAACACAATGACTTATTTATAATATTAAAAATGTTACGCGCACTATATTCTATATAATGCTAGATATAAAAATATATTAATTATTACATTCCCTCGTCACAATTGCAAAGCATGCCCTTATTTTGCATAAAAATACGATTCGTCATCGCGCATTAACGAGGTAAGTATGGTGATAAATCTAAGTAAATGAGAAATTTTCGAAGTCGAATTCAGTATTTTGTTAGTATTTTAGTTGACTTATTTCATCATATATTGGCACGCAAAATTATTCATCAATGATTAAATTTTGAAACATCAAAAACTCAAATTTGATTCGAAAATTTCTCATTCGATGAGTTTTCCATTTTTGACTGTAAAACTTTGAAAAGTACGAGTATGGCAACATAAAATATCAATAACATAAATTATTATAAACCAGTGCACTTCTAATAAAACTTTATTATTCAGTATATAAATTTAATTAATAATAACGTATTGTGTAAAAAGAATTATATGCAATAATTAAACAAAATATGTAAATTATATTATAATAATACATAAATAATGTTTTTAAGTTTTTGAAAGTTTTATTAAAAAGCACTGATATTTTCATAAAAAAACAATTGTTAAATTTTTTTATGATTATGATTCTTAAATTATAAAATATTCCGTTGATTCCATATAATAATGATAATTATTACATGGACTGATAATTGAATAATAAATATAAAAACAAAACTATCATCTCGGAATAAAAAATAATGCATTCAAGTAATAAAGAACATTTGAACAAAATAAAACATAGAATATGATAACTTTAAAGAATGCATTGCACTGACGAAAATTGACGAAAAACCTGTTTAAATGTATCAGAGCGAGGGAGAGGTCAGAAAAAGGATATAAAATTATATGGTCTATAATTTTTTTATTTACTTCTCTAATGATTTTCAAGAAAATAATTGATTAGTTTTTACGTAAATTATAAAAGATATAAACTAATAACGTATAAAAAATGCACAGTTTTTGTTGGACTAGTTGTTTTGTTTCAATTGTATATTTTTTCTTTAATCAGAACAAACAATTGTAAATTGTAAATTTTATCATATATATTAAACAAGTATTAATTACTATGATAGTAATTAAATAAAATAATTACAATTGTAATTACGTTTAAATAACTTTATTTACATTATTTTAATTTCTAAAATTTAGCTCATTAAGGTGAAAGGTCATTCATTGACCAACTCAAAATGAGTATAATCTCAAAAATTATAGGTGTATCTTTAAATATATTGTAAAATAAAAATTCATTTATGAAAAGCGCAACATACGTCAAAATTTAAACAAATTTAGAATGTTTTAAATCAGTTTTTACATATTGCAACTCTTCTCAGAGAGCTATATTTTGGAAATAGATTTGAAACAAACATTTAAATAGTTGATGAAACCATTTCTAAATGATAGCTCTCTGAGAAGAGTTGCAATATGTAAAAACTGATTTAGAACATTCTAAACTTGTTTAACTTTTGACATTGATTGAGTTTTTCTTAAATGAATTTTTATTTTATAATATATTTAAAGATATGTATTATTTTTGAGATTATGCTCATTCTGAGTTGCCCAACGTGTGACGTTTCACATTAAATGAATTTTTATTTTACAATATATTTAAAGATATGTATTATTTTTGAGGTTATGCTCATTTTGAGTTGACCAACGAGTAACGTTTCATCTTAACGCGATGCCATAAGCGTTAATTACTAAAGGGTTTTCTTTGTTTTTATTAAAACATAAGAATTAATTAATATATATTTATAATAAACTTAGATTCGGCACATTTTCTCAATTTGGGAGATAATTTGACATTGAAGTAACTGAAGGTTTGCCATTAATGTGTTGCATCAATTTGCCAAAAATTTTGGTTCGTAATCGAATTAAATTTTCCCAAGCCTAAAATATGTGCTAAATCTAATTGCAAGTATTAAACCAACATTTTCTGAATAATAATTAAAAGAACAATAACTCTATGACAGCAGATTTATTGCATAACTTTAAGGATAAGAAAAAAAATGTGCATTGATTTAATATTGAATTAAATATAAAATAAAAATCAATCCTGTTTCTGATCTCAAATTGTCGTAAAATTCTCGTCATGAATATAACTGCAACATAAACAGGGTTATTCGCAATTTCCAAACAAAATTTTAAAATTATTTTTCGACTCTAATCGCTGGAGTCTGTATTGTAGCATTGCCCAAGATCGTACTCAGACTCTGCCTCGGTCTCAGAATCACCCTGGCGTCACAAGCTTACGAGCTTAGGTGGATTTGCATCTGGTGAGCTGAGGTCAACAGCGGACAAGTTGTTTCGTTGTTGAGTGGAACAAGAGGGAGCTAGTGGCGTGGACACTGGAGTCAGCCCAGTGCCACCTTCCATCAGTGAATCAAAATTGAAAGGGATACCGTTTGAGGGCGTGGTGATCGGTACCCCAGCGACTTCATGCACAGCTTTCATAAACGCAGGCGTTTCCACGGTCTTGTATTGGTTTTGCTCTTTTGGCTCGCAATTGAACAGCATCAATGAGTTAGGTCGGTTATGGTTGTTGCCATTAAGATTATTGTTATTATTGTTGTTGAAATTCATGCCCACCGCCAACGAGTTTGGACGAGTTGGCCTGAAGGACATTAATGGAGAATCGTTGTCGCAGCTACTAGAGCCGCTGCTAGCGCTACTACAGTTACTACTGTTGCTAATATTTTGATGCTGCTCATCATGGATTTCTATTTCATTTTTAATGATTGGCTTGACGTCTGGCGGAGAGCTCGATCCTTTACGACATAAGGTTGATATTCTATGTTCCTCCAAAATTGTCTCTAACTGATGTTTCACCTGCTGCAAAGTAGTGATTTCTTCTTGCAAATTTTGCTTTTTTTGTTCTAGACCCTCGGTTTCCTAAAAGTTATAATTCTATTGGTAACTTCTGAGATTTTGTACATGACATTTTCTTTGCTATAAGTTTTTATCATAAACATTATTACTAATTATAATAATTGTTATTACTCTAAATTCAATTAAATAAGAAGACAATAATGTTCGGCCAATTTATACATAATTTTTACTTTATGCAATACTGTAATAGATTTCATTTTAAATGTTTATAAGAAAAAAAATTAAAAGATAATAAACTAGTGCTGTATATTAATTTTAAATTTCTTAATTTAACATTAATTTGAAATATTTGTGGATAAAAATATATTTCTGGATGAGCTTCCTTTAAGAGTTTTAACAATTACATATTTAAACTTGTATGTTAAATGAAATTATTTACCGGGTAATTTAATCGTACAGGAATTAAAAAACAGAAGCGTTGTATATTTATATATACTCGATTTCATTTTTTATCATTAATTATTTATACATCCGTACTTAAATATACAATTTATATGGCAGTGTATAAATATAAAAATGACACATAAGGAATACTTTAATCGGGAGTAACTTAATACATATAAAATATTTAAGGTTTATATTTAGTCAAGTGGTATAGACTTTTTACGTAGAAGATCATTAAATACAGCTAAACTTTTAACAATTTATATTTAATAGAAAAGAAAATTTATTTAACTTTGAAACCTTATAAAGCCATATAAATTTTGGTAAACTACATAACATTTCTGTTTTTTATACCCAAAGGGGTGCTTTTAACTATGCTATCAACATTTCAAAATTAAAACCAGTATCACTGATTGTTCATGAGGAACGGCGTACCACTTTCATAATGCATAACGTATTATAATATCACACTGAGAAAAATGTGACAGAAAATTTTACTCCTTTTAACGCGATGCCGTAAGCGTTAATTACCAGATTAGGGCGTTCTTTGTTTTTATTAAAATATATGAGAATTAATTGATATGCTTAGATTCAGCACATTTTCTCAATTTGGAAGATTATTTAATGTTGAAGTAACTGACTGTTCGTCATTAATTTTAAGCGACTTTATTGAACGCGCGTTTTCGAGATGATAAAAAAAGCGTTCAATAAATTCGCTTTAAACTAACTTAAAAATTCCGGTTTTGTAATTGAATTAGATTCTCCCGTGTCTTAAAAAATGTACTGAAACTTTTATCAAGCATTAAATCAACACTTTTCGAATAATACTTACAAAAACACTAATTCTGTGACAGCAGGCTTACTGCATCACCTTAACTGTGTTTCAGATGTAGGTCAGTATTTCAATAAAAATTACTATTCTTTAAAGGGAACAATTTCTGTTTCATCAATAATTACAACACTTAAAGCTAGCGCCTTTGCTTTGAAACATATCACATTTTTCTCAGTGCAGCAATAACAAAATTATGAACAAAAACATACCTCTAGCAAAGCATTCGTATGATCCATTCTACGTTTGCGACATCTTGCTGCAGCCATTTTATTTCTTTCACGTCTAATCTGTCGCTTTTCCTCTTCTTCCGGGGTCATCCCGACTGTTCTGTTTGGTCTCCGACCGCCCATATTTCTTCTACCTTGCGGCTGTTGCTGCAAAATAACCGGCGACTGCGATTGCTGCGGCGGCGCTATCCCCAGTTGCTGAATGTGCGTTTGACAGTTTGAGTCTGTTAAGATGGTATCCCGGTGGTTTTGCGAGATCACACTGTTGGGGCTGGTGTTGTTGCTACCAAAGTTGTTCTGGGTCTGCGCCGGAATTGGCTGCGAGGGTTCCACCAATGGTGGCACGAAGCCCGCTTCTCTGCCGTGCGACGACAATTCACTGTCCAATGCTTTCACGGATTCTTCGATGCTACGCAATGTAGTTGGTGTCAACGTGGCTGTCGTTCTTGTGGGTATACCACTGTTCAAGCCATCTAGTGACATAAACTGTAACAAAAAGAACATTACTTTGTATTATTTTTTTGTAATAAACACAATGCGAATATTAATTTTTACTGTCTTCCTAAACTCTTTGTGACTTAAAGTTTCTCTTTTTGCAGGATATAAATTTTAAAAATAATGGACCGATCTTTATTTTTTTTTCCATTATAATTTAAAAGAAAAAATGTTGAAAATTAAGTAAAACTTTGTTGAAACGTATAACTGCTTTATTAAACAATACGTTTCTCGTTTCAAGTAAATACCATAATTGTGTTAATATTTAAAATTTATTTTCAACTTTCCTACTTGTTCTAATTGATGTTTTGAAAATAATACGTGTGGTATCGGTGAACTAAAATCTACATTTTAAGAATTTGTATAAAAAGCCTGTATTTGCATTAAAGCACGTTAAACGTTTATCGCCAAATAATGTTTAAATAAATTATATTTCTCAACCTTAATTGTATCATTTAATTATCACAATTAAATAATATATTCAAAAGAAAAAACGTTTGTTGGAAAACAAAAATAATTATAATCTTATTTGTATTCTTGTAAATAATTAAGGTGTAATTATTTACAATGCAATAAGGTGTTTAAGCGAAATTTAAATCCGAGGAAAACCCAACGTGATTTTGAAACCGCGACACGTCACTCCAATGATACGAATTCTACGATTTTCAGAATTGCGGAGACCTTGAGGCGGTAAAGGCTTCAATAAAACAGCGACTTTACGTTTTTATATCGTTAAAACAATGTACTTATTAGTTTCTTTTTCTCCCCCATTAAAAGAATTCAATATTTTATTACAAATTGGTAAAAATATTACAAGATTTACGATAATGATAATAACAACCCCCCCAAAAAAATGCTTAAAAACACACAAGATACATAAAAAGTAATATATTTATAACTCAAGTTTTTCTATACAAGAAAAATAATTATCAAGAAATAAAGAATTTCGTCGATTAAACGCTAAAATTCTAGATACATCTTTTTAACGTTAAGTATATAAGCGTATAAAAGAGCGAGAGGGACGGAGAGAAAGAAAGTAAGTTGTTGGCTCTGGTGTAGAAAATTCGCACTGAATATTAAAATAAGAATGACTCGGTTAAATTTACTTAGCGTGCACCAACAAACGTTCATTTAATCGACGGAATTTACCCACACAGCTCTACCAAACTATCCTCCGTTTCTTTTTCCTCAATCGAGAAAAGAAAAAATAAACAATAAAATGAAACAAGTAATGTACGTATAAAGTTTAGTACTTTTCCAAAATTAACTTCTCATTTCAAACCAGCGCCTATCATTTCATTCCTAAACTATCTTCCCCCACCCTTAAGCACAGAAAATTAAATAATATTCAATAAAACGGCTAAATAGACAAGTAAACGCTTGACATTTTTTCGTTGCATTATATAATTACCGCGCAAAAGCCTTGGCGGCCCGCTTTTTGCGCCTCCATATGTTATTAAATAAAAAAGCGGATAATTAGTGCGCAAAGTTAACAAAGCGATCGGAGATAAGGAAAGGGAAGGAAGCAGGGAGGGAAAGGGAAAAAGGCGAAGCAAAGTTTGCGGATCTATAAATAAAGTAAAGAGAGCCATTTTAATCTCCGTATTTAACTGACGTAGTTGCTGTTGATCGGACAAAAGCCTGTAGCGGTCGAATTGCTAACGATCATTGCGAAACAAACTGACGTGATATTTACGACGATCGCGTACAAAGAGATAAGCGGTACGTTTACAGTTTGCTTTGAACCGTAAAGTGACAGCCAATTTCGCTCGCAATCCGTCCGCATCTAAAATCGAGACTCAAATCTTCGCGTCACTTCTCCATAAAACGAAAAAAAAAACTTTAAATAAGTACATTTTTAACCAACTACACTGAGAGAATTTTATTTGTAGTTGCTACTATATTTTATAATAACTCGAATATATGTGTGCATTTATGGTATTCCTTGTAATATGACATGGTAAAGTTTACAAAATAAATTTTGAGAAAATGTTGGGAAAAAATGTCGTTGGTAAGGAATAGAAACCGTCACCTCACGGTCACCATCCACGTAATTTTCTAACCAGTCTACACCGCCTGGAAAAATATTAGTCTTTGTTAAACTCTGCGGTTGTGAGAGGGGCGTGGCCTAAATTTTTCCAGACACAGATATTTGTGAACTGAGACTTGGTTCCAAGCGATGGTGGGAAAAAAGTTGGGATAAAAAAGGGAAATATTCTTTAAAGATTATACTGTACATAAAAATAGGGAGAAATGACATATTTTTACATATTTAACAAACTGTTCAAAAGAGGTGGTGAGAATTATACAAATATATATGTATAATTCTCCTTTTAAACTGTATACTAAGTTTGAAAAGCTGTCATTTGTTCCCATTTTTACATACAGTATAATATTTTTTATCCCAATTTTTTTCTCAGTATGTAGACTGATGGCAAAGAAAGTTACTGATGTCTGTAAGGTCGAGGGTTCAATTCCTTGCCAACGACAACTTTTTCTAATATAAATACACACTGATATCCCCGAGCTTTGAAATGTAGTAGCAAACATTAATAAATTTTTCTCAGTGTTTTACAAACCCATCTAAGTGCAAAACTTATATGCAAGTAATATTACAAATTTAATTGTAAAATTAATACAATGCATATTAATTTTTCATAAATGTGTAAATTAAGTACAAAATAATAATGGGACATTCGTTTCAGTTTGCTTAAACGTAAACTGCCTTGATCATAGCGTTGATATCGGCACAAAAGCGTTTCATATTTGTCAAATAAAAAGAAAGAAACGCGCGAGGAATCGTTCTGGTTGAATGGTGATATCGATTTGCGCGCGGTCCGAACGTCGGACTAATTGGACGCAGGATAAGAAAACCCCGACGGAAATCTAATTACATAATCGGTCAACAAAAAAGTAATAAACGTCGCCAAATCGCATGAGCGTACAATGATTGGGATTGCACAATATTACACAACTCCGATCAGATATCGGCTGACAATGGTTATCGAGGGGGGAACTGACTTAAGTTTGCGCGTAGTAAAATTGGATTTTAAGTAACAATGGTCATTGTGCTGGGACAAGGGCAATTTGTTGCAATCTTAGCGGCACAAGGTTGAGGCGTTTTGTTCGCGAAGCGCTGCCAGTAATAAAAAGCGGGATTAGTCAAGTGTTTCAAAATAATAAAATTAATTACTTCACTCGCAGTGCACAGTGGCTTATCTATAATAAAACTCAACTGTCTTGATTTAAGACGCGGGAAGTCTTACGAATGTTAAAACAAAAGGTACAATCGTCTGACATGAAACGCGGAGTGATTTATTTGACCAAGTATAATGACACGATAAAGTACGAAAAGTTTAATTTAAGACACGTGATATTTAATGTAACCCTAGTAACACAGAAAATATCCGGATGTTTCGTCTTTGAACTCATAAGAATTCATAAGATAATGATATACAAGTTAACTCATGTATAACTTGATCCATTTAAGACGGCTTACATTGGATTAAGATGATCAACCATGAAACTGAACAAAGATAATGATTTTCTCAAGATTTAACTCACTCTAACTTAATACATAGTTAAGTTACTTTAAGTCCGATTCTGAAACGTAGGTTATTTGTTTCCCAAACTTGACTGGCACAATACTCAACCCATGATACTCAATTACAACTTTTGAGTACTTAATTTAAGTCTCAAGGCTCATTATACCGGAATCATAAGACGACCAGATATAAATCAGATGAAGCCACGCGATAAATTAAGTGGTTTCGTTGAAAATTGATGGCGCACCACTGACTTATTACGAGACGCGTAGTGACTTACTTTAAGGCGCATTAAATTACAATACATGAATAGCTGAAAGTAAAAGACACGGGGTATCTCATTGATTCATGGGATTCACTCGATTCAAGACACAGAGTAACTCATTGTAACACACTAATGCTCTTGATGCATCTCAAAATGAAGCCGCCTGTTACGTTACGTCCCAGACACTTAAGTGGAGTTATACCTGCTGATAGAACAGTTCTTGCGCGAGCAAGTTCGCGATGTCGACGCAATCCGGAGCAAAAGAAGTCATGTGTGCGGTTGGTTCGGGACGAAAAGTAATCGGGACTGGTGTAAATGAAAGTGATTACGATTGTCGAAGGTCGGATTTTTCGATGTTTCGAAAATTTTGATAAGAGGAATAACGCGATGAAGCGATAGTGGAGGGGTGAGGGGGGAGGGATGATGTGCAATTATTCGTTGGTTCGGTAAGTCGAGATGGGAGAATTGAGTCGTGGTTTCGTGGTTCGTTATTCGTGGTCGTCGTCGATGCCAATCGGACGGCAACGACGGCGTCGTCTTCGTGTTCGTTGCGTCCTCGCAAGACGCTACTTTAAAACTGTCGCTGTGAAATAAGCCGGATCGAGCCGAGGAGCGCGGCGCGTCGCGGCGTCACCGCTATTCGAGCAAAACGACGAAAATAATCTTTGCTCAAACACACCTACTGCTCTCAATAGTCCGCGAGATACATTTTATTTTTTATCCGCCGCTCCGATTTTCCTTTCGTTCCCCACTATTGTTGCACCGAGAGAAAAACTTTCTGTAAAAATTGTAATCTTTTTTTCTGTAATTTGTGGACATAATGGACAAAGCTAAATAAAGTAATTTAAAAATTCTAAAATGTATTTATAAAACATGTAAATATTATGATCTTTCACTTTATTTTTACAGAGTTCTAAATACATTGTAGAATTTTCGATTGTACTGTTTGCAACATTCTCCATCATATCCTCAAATTGTAACAACAAATTTCGATTTTTTCAACTTTTTCTCTCTCAATGTTTAGTCGCTTGGACTATTTGTTAATGTTTTTGCCCGACGACTTTTGTTATAACTTTGCTCGCGGCTTTAGTCCGACTGCTTTTTCATTTCCTTGTTTTTGTTTAAATTTAGTTTTTATCTCGTCATTTTTTTGCCAGCTCTTTTTTTTTACGGCAGCATTTTTGCCCGCCTGCTTTGTTTCATTAGCTTTATTGTTCGTTGGTTTTCTTTTTTAATTATTTTGTTTTTATGTCCATTTTTACTTTTTGCTTTCCAGGGGAAGGGGGAAGATATTTTTTTTCTTCGTAAAATTTGTCACTTTTATTTGGAATATGACTATGAGGAACTTGAGTGCATTACGCGTTCACTTCGGTATTAAGTTAAGTGCTTTCTTGATAAATCTTTAAGCATTTTCGTACACTACGTGCATTCAGCATTATGCTTTAAGAGTGTAAAATTTATTATGGTTTTTATTGGCAGTGAATTTGTTTGATAATGGTCAGAAATGAACCCGTCCGTAAATAAGCATACATGCTTTTGATTCATAAAGATATTTAAAAATAATACTTGCGAATTTGGGTCACTGTATTTGCACGGTAATTTTGAGACATGGATTTAGCATTTAAGATTTCCACCCATTATTTTTCTTTGTGTAATCATTATATGATTGAATACCACATATGAAGGATTATAGTTATTATAATTATTATTTCTTCATTAATATTAAAGTATTTTCACTCTAGTAATTCTAACAAATAAAAAAGAAAAGAAAAAATAAAGAACTAGTAATAAAATATAAAACAACAAATACCAACTTTTAATTAAAAAACTTGACTCAGTTTGGTAACATTTGAATAAATTGTTCTTACTTCGCGTCAACAACTTTTGCTTTGCCATATTTCAATAAGCGTTTTATAAAGTGACATCTCGTTGACAAACATATAAACAAAATGCATTCAAGATTATCGATAGCAATTTATCCGATGTAATTTATGTGAACAAATTCGTCAGAATTATTTTGAAATTCCGCTTATTTTACGAGTAACTATGGAAATCATGATTCATAGGTTCAGTTAATCAACATAAATATTTATTTAATGGCTTGATCCGCGTTATAAAAATTTATATATTATCATAAGGAAAAATTGTATGCTCGCAAGTTGTGACGATTGAGTTAATCAGTTTATAGTTACAACAACAAAGAATCGTTATTTACGTGGAGATTTGACGTATAAACTTTTTCTCTTTAATAAAATAAAAATTAATAAAAACCCTAGTAAAAATGAAATATATATGTATCAACGAATTTTTTATGACACTTAATATTTGTATTTCTAACTTATTACTTTTCACGTCCGAAATTTTTAGTCAAGTGTCAAATGTAAATTGGAATGCAAGATGGAATGTTTAAAACAAATTTCGGACGTGAAAAGTAATAAGTTAGAAAATGAAATATATATGGTCCATACATCGTCCATATATGCTTAAACAATTTCATGTAAGGAAATAAGAAATTCATAATTTTTCCTTAATCCATATATGGCCATATATGGCCGACATGTGGCAATAATTGATTTCTATGTAAGGAAATTATTGAAAGCATATATGGCTAGAATATTACATCAATTATTGCCAAATATGGATTAAGGATAAACATGTATATCCATATATGAATTTGTTAAAACATATATGGATCATTTACGTTTCCTTTATACTAAGGAAATTTAATATACAATATGACATCTACATTGTAAGTACTTCTGATACTTTTAAATAACTCAACGTAATAACATATTATACACTGAGAGAAAAGTTGGGATAAAAATTATTATACTAAATGTAAAAATGGGGACAAATTACAATTCTTGTGATATTTAAAATACATTTTAAAATAGATTATCAGTATTGTACAAGTTGTTATGGTACAGTATAATAAAAATGTTCATTTTTCTTATAACCTCTTTTAAACTGTGTATTAACTAAGACAAGAAGATGTCATTTGTCCCTCTTTTTACATTTAGTATA
>JABFPN010002341.1:0-22837 GCA_022817305.1 Leptoteleia sp. ZL-2020
TATAATTTATATAATAAAATATTATATAAAAAAATATATAATAAAAATATTATTATATATTATATAAATTTAATAAAATTTATATAAATTTTCAAAGTTGTAAAGTCCTTTTTGAATCACCCTGTATAACTTATTACACATAGCAACCCCTGTGCAATAACTTAAAAGCGCAAAGTTCCTTGTCGCCCAAATCCCAAAGATCCCGAGGATCCCGAAGAAGTTCTACTTCTCCCGTGCAATCCACAAAGCGGACACAATTTTGTTCTCTGATTTATCTCCCCCCCCCCCCTTTAACGTAGGTCAATTGTTGTTATTGTGTCGGCAAATAATTTTGATTACATTCGCTTCTTGATTGCTGTTGTGCGACAGTGAAACAGAGTGCAAAACGGGCAAGAAAAACCGTCAATTAGCCAAAAATCTCGTCACGATCTTACAGCCGACGACGGTGGTACGGGGGAAATATAAAAGAGAAGACGGAGCAGATGCCGTAGAAGAGGGAATTAGTATTCAAGGGCGGCTTCGCGAGCGTTTATTTTACAAAGACGAAAGCAAATAGATATAGAAGCTCGGCCTTCGGCGCCTCCGTTGACGTACTTGGCGAAAACGTCGGCGGCGGTGGCTCGGCGCGGCGACGAAATCGACGGGCGCGCGCGTACGGGACCGCTTAAATTAGTGTTGGTGTTCGGTACTCTGGCTGGGTGTAATGGGCATGTCGTCAAACTGTTGGGACGCCTAACCGACGCAGCATTCCGACATCGCTATCTACCGCGCGTACACAAGAGTCGAGCGGAGTGAGCACCAACGAGCGCGCAAACGAGCAGCCAAGAGAAGCGCGCCGAGGGAAGGCGGTGCATACTACGAGCAAACTACAGCCGCCATCTTGCACGTGATCCGCATCCCTGATCGCGCCGCAACACGGACACGAGGGAAACTTCCATAACCAACCTTCTTCGCGATGGCATACTTTCGCACTTTGTCTTCCCTTCCATTCCATCTTCCACTGAAAAATGACGCGAAAATAATGTTAAAGCCGGATTATAACAACGGAACATTTCGCCGCTTTTAATATAAAATCACCGGCAAATCCATACCGCGTCGTTTTTATTATTCTTCTCCCAAAAACTACGCTCCGGCAGATTTGTACATTTTTTAATCCTGACGGGAAGAAGTTATTATTAGAATCAAGGAATTGTATGACCTGGGGACAATGGAATACTTCTTTTTTCTAAAAAAAAAAAAAAAAAAAATACTGCAATTTGATTGAAGTAAATCGTTGGCTATTGGTTATTAGCCGTGGATGTTGGGCCAAAGCAGAGTAATGAAAATTAGTCTTCAATGTGTATTAAAACAGCATTATGTTCTTTTTTCCTATTTTTTATTAGCTCGAAATGTTGTTTAGAAGTTGAGTTAGTTAGAAATGTTGATATAAGGTTTTGATTAATTTCGTGAAAAATCTTCTGAGCACTGTTTTTTATATCTAAGAAAATTTTGAAAACCTCTCCTCGATGTAATGTACGTTTTTATCGGCATTTTCAAAACTGAAAAAAATATTTTTTTTTCTTACAAAATTAAAGTTTCAGTAAGTGTTCTCGTTCTCAATATTTATTGAGAAATTGCATGACACCATTTTTTGAATATTACAATTCAATTGATAAATATTTTGTGGACAATAGTCACGTCCTGAAATTGAACTTGATTAATATGAAACGTTGTCGTGAAATGCTCGTACAGTTCTTGCAAGGATCAGCGCGGAATCATAAAAACGTAATGACTTTATTCAACGTCACCGGGCCTGTAATTACCCGCAGGCTGTCATGGGACGCAACCCTCGTAACGATTAACCATAGAGAACCCTCGATGATTACCAAGTTAGCCTAAATAGAGTATAGTGTTTAGAATGAAACGACACGGACTCTATAGTAAATATTATTATTGATAAGAAACACAATGAAGCGCGTTTAAACTGACATGTTAAACAATTGTACACCAACTATTTCATAAACATTATAAATCCATTGGTTCGCCTCTTTTTATCGCTTATTTACGAACTGCAATATAATTTGGACTTTTACTACCAGCAATAATGAAAACATTTACTTTTCTATCGTCGCACTGTCGTTTATCTTAATTTAAAACGCATACTTGTATGTTTCATTGATAAAAAAGAATAGATACGAGGAATATTAGTCGTAATTTTTGAAAAGTATTATATTTGTGTATTTAATTGAAACAAATAAGAGTAACATAATTGTATAAAAGCAAGTTGATATTTTTAACATTACAAACAGAACGTTATACTTTATTTAACAGTAGCTGAGAATCTATAATTATACCACTTTGTATTGTTCGCAAAATTACATGACCTACTTAAAAGCATATAACGTGATTTTAAAAATTACTTTCCGAGCATATGTTATAATTGAATATATTGTTAGTTTTGAGAAAAACGACAATGTTGAAGTTAGAAGAATATGCTGTTATATTTTTATATCAGTATAAATATCATAAATTACGAAAGTATTGATAAGGATTGCAATTTATAAACGTATGATTAATTTATTATGCAAACTCTAAATTGTCTCCTCTTTTTCATTACTTCACTTTTCGTACTTGACATCAAAAAATGTTTACTGCACTGCACTAAGTTTTCAAATTAATGAATATTTGTGCGGTGCACGCAGAGCTTCTTGACTTTAAGGCTTAATCCTGGAGGATGACAAAGTAGATCACCGAAATAGCTTAGCAAAGCAGCTGCGGTAACAGCGAGTGTATTGGGTAAAGACACGTAATGCGCGCAGCAAAGCGTGGAAAGCTTCGCGTGAAAGTTGATTCGCGTTTAGGGAAACGTGTCCGCGGAAAACACTCGAGCCAAAATTTTCGTCGTGAATTCCAGAACGGGTCTCATTGGCCGGCTATTACGAGGTTAGTAACGAGAGCCGTTGCTCCGTCAGTTTTGCGAGCCAACGGGCAGAAACTCGATCGTCTGATTCTCGATCGAGGTGCCAGTCCCATCCCCTGGGAAGATGGTTGCCAGCCCCTGGGCGAAATTCCCTGCTCCCTCGAGATTCCGCGGCTCGGCGTTTAGCCTGCTAATACGCGCGCATTACGACGACTAGACGTCGTTACTGCGTTACTCTTTGCATTCAATGAGGTTAAACCTAGCTGCTGAATTTGAATTAGGGGAAACCCCTCGCATCGCTTCGCACACGCGCATATCTCTTTATTTGCCGACTTTGCTTTCACCCAGTATTTGCCTTTGTATTCGAAATGTTTTATCACGCCACTTTATATGGCGATTATTTTTCGATGCCGCCTTCCCGTTATGTTTGGCTTCTTATCAACTTTGCTAACGTCGGCGAGAAAATTTCCGCCGTCTCGTTAACAATACGCCGCCGGCATTCATTCCAATTGATTAATAATAACACGAACGATCGACTTTCCACCACAATTCCGTCAGTTTACAACAGCCGATGCTTTATCGTGAAATCAATTATACTCGTAAACTTGGTCTTTCAAATTGTACAACATCATCCTGTATACATTGAGAGAAATTTATCAATGGTTGCTACTATATTTTGTAATAACTCGAGGAATTTCTAATTATAATATGATATAGTAAATTTTATGATATATGTTGTCAGATGGAGAAATATTGGACGTTGTTAAACTTTAGTGCGAATATGAGAGAGGCGTGGTCTAAACTTTTTTTATATTTCTATGTGGCAGCTTAAAGTAACTGGTAAAGAGCGCAGCTAATATCTGTTAGGTAACGAGTTCTATTCCAAATATATCACATTTTTTTCTAATATTTTTCAAACATACCTTATCTTATTATAAGGAATATTATAAATATAGTAGCAATTACTAATAAGTTTCTTTCGGTGTACTTATCGCATGAGAATAAAATAAAATACGAAAGTTGTCAAGAATTCAATAGTGCCTATCTTAAACATTACTTCTCACTGAAAAATCCATTTTCATTCTCAGTCGAGTAAACTGCTGACAACTTTTTAAGTTCAATGATCGCGATGACTCTTACTTTTTTCAACAGGTAGTAGACTTTTTCAACAGAAATACTTATCGTGTTATATTTCTTAGATTACAAATAATAGCCAGATAAATGTTTCCACCAATGATAAAGCATTTAACTCGCAACTAAAATTTTTTAATATAATCTGACCGAAACAAAGCAGTTTACAATTTGAAATCGACCAGTAAAATATTAATCATTTAAGGGTTTGAAGAAATATATTAATTATAAGTCTGATTTATAATTGAAAAGCAAATTTGAAGGTAATGGTTTTGGAGTAAGAAAAGTGGATTAGTCAGAGTAAGAAGTGGAATGCGAATTTCTCGCACGTTGCAAGGACTAAAAGCAGATTGATAATCTACGGACAGGTAGCGCACGCAATGGATTTGCAGAAACGTCGACGATGTTTGCTGCGACTAAAGTGGTCTCGAGTGTCGTCCATTAAGCGCGCACGTTACACGCCGGAGTGTGTAGTAATGTAGCCGGTCCGGAAGGAAAGAGTGCGTGCATGTGCAAAGAAATACGTACCGTGAAACACACCTCGAGATCGGCTTTGCTGCTACTGCCAGCCGCACTTCAAACAATGCCACTGCCAACATTAGCACACAAAGAACTTTATAAATAGCAAACCCATTTGGGCATTGTTTAAAAAGCTCAAACACACCGATCATCACGAAAATTTCGCAATCAAATTGTTTGGAGCATCTAACTGTACATTTTTTTACCTTAACGGTAACGTAGCTGCAAAATGCCAGTCATCGTATTTCTTTGTTTACACAAATCTCAAAGTATAAACAATATTAATTCCTTCGGCGAATTGATTAAGAAACCGGGTACGTTTAATTATCTAATGACTGTTTGTCCGAGTTTAATTAAGTCATTAATTAGTTAATATACTAGTTGACATTGAACCATTTAAAACTGGTATAATACTTCTTTTTAATAAAATTTGGGATTCTCATTTTCATGCATTATGTGCTTCTCAGTATTAATATTGTTAAGTGTACAATGAAATATACTTTATGATTGTTCTGTTGCAAAAAATATAAGAATTAACAAATATTCAAAAACAAGGACCGAGCTATGGAAAATAATTAATTTATCTGATATAGTGAAATAATCTTAATATTCTAAAGTAATAGAAAAACTTTTGTTTAAATCAACTCGATAATGTTCATTTATTGACAATTATAATGATTCATTTATTGGTTCCAAAGAAATTGTTCCTAGATTATTCCTTTCCATGGAAGTGTTTTGTTAGAAAATGAATTTCAGAACTATTCATCATTTATCGCGCACAGCCTTCACATGCACCCAATCATAATTCAATCGAGTTAATCGAATATATTTTGCACCTTAAATGCGAGAACGCTCTATTGCCAATTCGGTCACGAGTTGAAAATTTGGCCAAGTCTCAAATAACATTAGATTCCAACATTTGAAAATGGTTGTAAGCAGTAAGAGCAGCGGCGCCGCAACGCATCTGTCTTCTTAATACACCAGGGTGTTTACCTAAATCCAAATTCATAGTACATCGCGTCGCTCGCGTGACAACGCAAAGCGCGTCAAGGCAAGCCCTTGAGGACCCTCCGGGACACTTTGAATCCGGTCTCTCTCGTCCGTTTCACGCACGGCTGCATGTCGCCGGCGTCCGGAAAATTGTCCTCGACGTATTCAAGTTGAATTTGTTTCTGATTTATTTAGACCACGAAGTGCCCTCAAGAGAAGCCACAGTATGTCACCTCTAGGCACGAGCGCCCAGCACATTTGATCATGTGCTCCGTTACACCCTTGAGTGCGCGCACTTACGGACCCTCGAGTACCAAACGAGTGCCCGTTGGTACAACAAATTACACCAATCTTTTTTCATCGACAGACTTACTTGCCTACGGCAATTTATTATCCATTAAACATAACCGCAGAGAACTGTATGTTTAATCTAAAAACCAGTGCATGTCAAGTTTTAGCAAACTGAATTCCAACTTGTCCCAAACTTATTATTATTTTAGAGGTTGAAATGTTAGTTGTAATACTAGTTTATTAATGCTGAAAATCTATTCTTTGTTTACAGATATTTCATCGAAGCAGTATCATCGTGAAGTAGTGCCGTTGTGATGTAATAAAGCAGTGACGCAGTGATCGTCTAGTCGGTGAGTAAATGTTACGCGATTATATTGCAATATCACAAAAAATATCTATAAATTATTGTATTTCTAACACTGCAAAAGAAGATAATTGATTTTACTGATTTTCATCTAAATTTTCGTACTCGTCTTCTGACTACTTTTTACAAATTTTATCGAAATGACAGATAAATGTTGATGTCCTACAAATGTGGCATCAAATGAGTCAATTTAATTTAAAAATTAGCAATGTTTTATCCCGGTGTAATACCAATAAAGGAACATTCATAACTTTGTCATAAATAATGACAATTTTTAATGAAATGTCATTAAATTATTCGCATCATTCGGATTGTCGACTTTCCTGTCGGCTTATACTTTTAAGGCATACCACTTTAATATTCATTAGATATTATTCATGTACAATTTCGTGGACGCGCTGCATAAATATGAATTAGTTGTTTAATAAAAAGCTGGTATTGCATTAATGAAAATCGCGAAACTCGATAATGTTTAATTAACCATTCAGTGCTGATAATTATTTCCAATTGTAAATACTTCAGCATCCTATTAATTGTTTCACGTGCAAATGTATTTCCGATCAAATATTTTGAAATATTTATCAGCGGCGGAAATCACGGAAGTGAATGCACTGTGTTCGATACATATTTTTCGGCTATTTGGAAATTTGCAGCAATTGCGAGACCCGAGATAGAATCTGTACAGAGGTGTTGCCAAATATTTTGTAGTGACATCCGCATTATGTAACTGCCCTCAAACCAGAGACAGTTATTTTCGTTCACAAATGACTAGCCACCTATTTATTTACAATCATGAAATTCGCAGCTATCTATAAACATAAATACATTATGTGTCAGTAAATATATTGAAAATACATTTACAATCAATTGCCATATTCGCACGCCAAATTAATTCCAACTTTTAGTCGAAGTTTAGAAGCAAATTTGACCAATCTTTTAGACAATACTTTAATCAGCGCGACAGTGATTAACGAATTTCAATGAATTAATCAAAATCAAGTTGAAAATAATTAAAGATACGTCGTAACTTATAACAAAGATAAAATTATTAATGATCGAAGAAATTTACAGCTAATGAAATAAGCGTCTGTTTATGTTTATAATCAATAATGCTTCACTTAAACTTAATATTCAGATTAATGTTTGTCTTTCTGTGACTGTAATTTATTTCTTTGATGTTAGTTAAACGCAAAATGAGTCAAGCCATGACTACACTTTTTATCTATTCAAATAGAATACTTGTGAATAGCATTCTACTTGAATAGGTAGATTCGCTCATCATTCTGTCCATCATTCTTATAAATTGATTGAAAATAATGTTGTCATTGAAAATATGTTCAGATTTCAATAGCAACAGAAAAACACCACTTCTATATGATATAAGATATGAACAGTGTTTTAAATCAGTTTTTGCATTCAAGTGCTGTCTCTTCTAACGTCTAAATAAAATATCACTCCCTCGATTAAACTTATTGTTAACTGTCATGATCAGAAGAAATCGCGTAAGAATAATAAAAAAGTATCGTCACGGAGTTATTTACTAAAATTAAACATTGACTAATAGATCATTATTTACACTGTAAATGGTATGAAAAAAATTTCTATCTTTTCTCGCTTCTTATTTATTCACTTATTGAAAACTGAATTTTCAATATTATTCGGTGAATTATCATTTTTGACGCGCAATAAAAATATTCTAATTTAATATACAAATAGTCTATTAGTATATTTAACATTTTCATATTTCAGACAAAAGATAAACAGTTAATAATCAAGCAATGTCAAATATCTCAAATTCAAAACTCGAGTATATACTCTATTTGCTCTGTTTGTAATTTATTTCTTTACTTTCTTCTCGAATTATCCCTAGCAGCAAAGAATATACCACGATGTATTAATAATATTTTTCAAAAATGTTCTTGTGTTCAATCCTAAAAATGTACTGTAGATACATTGGTGGAATATTAAAAAAAATTAATCTTCTGAGAATGAATATTTCTGGAATCAGACATTACAATATTTCTTCAGCATTTTTAACATGTTTTTAGAATGTACATAAATATTTTGTGCTAGTAAGGATAATAAAAGAATATTTTTGTATAATTAGATTCTTTCAGTGTGTTAATAATGTAACTATATTATTTGTTACTTCTTTACAAAAATAAAAATTAGAAAGGTGTGAGAGTATTGTGGTATCTGAAAGAACATCTGGTTTTAATTCTTTGAAACCATACTCTCAAACAAAACTTACAAATTCGAAATTATAAAAGGTGACTAATAAGATCAATCTTTTAGGAATTGGTTGGACACCTTTTTTTCAAAATTTAGCTAAACAATTTTCGTTGACTTTAATACGGAAGCAGGTGATACTTAGGATGATATTTCAGCTGAAAAAATCCGTCAATAGAAGAAACAATCGAAATGACTAAATTTTCCCTCTATCACATCTTTTAAACTTATAAAAATATTTAACTTATTATAGATTATCTTCACATATCTTTACACAAAAAATCTCGATGTTAATGATATGCGCTATTTTATATACATTTTCATAAATTAATGAATTTGCTAATAAAATAAGCTGCCTGTATTTTCACAGTTTTCTTTTTAAAACTTATTTTATTTTTTTTTCTTTAATTAAATAATACTAAGTATTGAGATGAACACAATTTTAATGGTTTTAACTGATATTTTATTATAATAGACCATATTTTAGCAAAAATCATCAAAAGAGAAAAAACATTTCATAAGAAGTTTGAAATTATTTGTCGATAAGTACAATAAAAGGAAATCACTCCTAGACATATTCCAAATAGAAAATCCTCTAATGACAATATGATTCTTTTAACATGCATTTTCGATATCACTTTAAATAATAAAAATTATTTACGCGCGCTAAAAACTGCGTGAATTTATATGTTATGACTTTGAATTTTTAATCATCTGCTTTGACGTTATTTGAATCATAATTACAAAACATTGTATGCTTAGGTATAATACTTGAGTTATGCATGCTTATTTTGAATATGGCGCATATGCTTAACTGCATACACAAATATAGAGTATACATAATGCGTATGTCTTTGTATTGACAAATCGATTCGTCGAATGAGCAATGCAGCCAGACTGTATGTATGTATTTCTGTAATCCTATATACATTGTCGTAGCGTTTCGTAAATTTGCAAGCCTTTGCCGAGCCATTATCGACACAGCACTAATGTACGGTCGCAAGAGGATTATCTTTGAATTTCCCATCACGATAATATACAGTATTTAATATACGACGAAAAATGCACAACAGGAAACCTTAAACGACAGTTTTTCCGCCATTGATTATTATATTATTCTCGATGCTATATTTCACAAATTAATTACAACGCGTCATTGTAAAAACGGTTCGCAATTTGTGGGATACAGATAACGGTAATTAATACGAGATTCCTTTTATATACTTATTGATTTAAAAGAATTTTATTAATTACTATTATAATACACTCTTCGTTATTAAAGTTAAACATGATATTGTTCCAATTACATATTAGCTTTATTACACTATAATAGGTTATTTAAATGTACAATGAGAGAAGTTTATTAGTGGTTGCTAATTTATGTTATAACAACTCGCATTCACACTACAACTTGATAAAGTATTGGACTTTTCTAGGCATCGATGTAGAGTGGTGGTAAAATGGGTGACTGGTAACTGTGAGGTAACGAGTTCTATTCCTTCTATTACGGTATCAAAATAACATTTTGCAGATTTTTTTTATCTTTACTTTTAATAAATATGTTTAGCAAAACTCGCAACTAAACCGTTACCCAAAACCGTTACAATTTGTCCAGCGTCTGCACTGTCTCTAGCAGTTGAAAGAATGAAATTTAATAATGACGCCAATTGTAAAAGAGGCGAAATAATATCTGCTAAATAAAGTGGAAAAGTCTTTGGCGAGTTAAACTTGAACTTGATTTGTTTAATAAAATAATACGCCAAGTGAATCCGATGGGAGGAAAGTTACGCGGAAGTAGTACAAAAAGCGTAAGCCGAATGCTGAAACGTGAAAGAGCTACTTTGCGCAATTGTAATCCCAATCAGCCTCGTCCCCGTCCACGCTCTCTTCCGCATCCTCGTTTTCGCATTTCAGGTAAAATATTAGCCGATTCTCAAGTGTGGATCCTGCCACAACCAAACGGGCCTTACGTTTCATTCATGCCGGCCGAAAGATTTATCGATTCACGCAAGTCAGATTAGAATGCATGCGTCAAATTCATACTCATAGGCATACTCATACCTAATAATCTATTTATAGGGCGCTTTATTGTGCTCGCTTTCAAAAGCGACAGTGTATTTTTAGGATGTTAGATTTGAGAATTCCTTTTGTCGTGGCTACACAACGTTTTTTTTTTTCCTCTCACCTCTCTTTTTTTTCTTCTTTTTCTCCCTTCAAGTATTTCCTTTTCACGAGCTATATATGACTTTTTTGAAATAAGCATTTTATATCAGTGCCGCATTTCGGGACCATTGTACAATTGCGCAACGCCATTCCCCTCCCTTTTCTCGGCGCGTTTACAAAATAAACACGCCCGGCGTATTGTCGTGTTCGCTTATTAATGCAAATGTTGACGACGACGGTACGCAATAATCGGACATTTTTTCACGGTGCCATTGAAAATTGTTCCAAAGTTTGCTCGCGAATGTTAAACCGAGAAACAAATTGCAAGCCGCATTCTACATGGGCGAATACGAATGGTACAATTATTTTTCCTCGAGAATGATTTCGCTGCTCGAATACCTTCGTACAATCGCGACGGCCGTAATTCCCGGACGTAGGATCGCGCGCGGCGTCGACGCACGGATCCCGGGGTGGTCCGTTCACGCCAGCTGGTTCCCCGTTATTCGCAACGGGAACGCGACAAACGAATGCGCGCCGAATGAAAACACGAAGAAATCGTTTCGAATTTAATGATAATTGTCGCAAACTACTTTATTATCGTCCACTCGACCGGAATCCATTATTATTCCTGCAATTGACGCTTATTTCGTATTTCTCTTTTTTGCTTCCCCTCTGCAGCACTGCCGCATATTTGTCAATTGAATTTTATTAATTAATCATCAAACGTTGTTGTTTATTTGATAATTTAACAACAAATGTGTAGTAATAACAACGAAAAGGTAAATTTAATCGAGATTCAATTTTGAGTGCGATTAATTCATCGGACGATAATCAATTTCGTTTACTCCGTTTTCATCTTTCGGAGTAATCTTTCAAATCTAGTTTTTCTCCCTAATTTTTACAATCAACTGTTAACAAGTTTAAAATTCATTGCACGTGAATGAGATTTGTGTGAAACTTTACCTAAACCTTTAAGCCTCGCAAGAACACGTGACTGTTTTATTAAGGCGAAGCTAAAGCCGAAATTTAACATTTTTTCTAATCGGAGATTATATAATTATCTCATAAATATGTTCTTGTTTGCACTGCTCTATTCCAACTGCTAAAAAAAAAGAAAAAAGATAATACAACCATCTAAAGAAAAATATTTGTATAACCATAATCTTCCCTTTCGAAGGTTTGTATATTTCGTTCCATTGTGGTTTCTCGAAAAGTAAGATTACTTCTTTTTTTTACAATTTACTTTTAATTTCAAATTCCCCATTGTTTGCTTATACTTACCGTTTAAAAGCGAGAGTTTAAGGAACATTGTCGCATTAAACGAGGCGTAGAAATAAATGTTTAAGATTGCAAACTTTATCGACGAAACGAAATTCTGTCGATTTTTCCCCGCAATTCCCGTTCAGTGCAAAAGGTATTGCTTTATATTTGCGACGATTTAATCTTAGCGAGACTAATCGTTTAAATCCTCTTAATTAAAGTTGATAATTTCTTAGAGTGTAATGATAATTTAATAACCGCGTTGCTATAACTCCGCGAAGCAGATTGAGTTTATGAGCCACGTTTTCCGTTGAAACATTTCCCCGTTGCTGCAACAATAACATTTCGTTGGAAAATAAGTGAAATGCGCGGGCGTAACTGTCGTGGCAACGATTTCGGTGCGGTACCCCGATCGAAATGCAAATTATAACTTGCAGCAAGTTAAAAGTTGGCAACAAGCACGTAGTTGTCGATCCTAATCCGCGTGACCGCAAATACATTTGCAGAACAACAGCGGCGATATAACGAGATCAGCAACCGATTTTGAGGCGAATTCTATTCGAACTGTCCAAACGGAATGGACGATCGTAACAACGTGCGTGCAATTGGCCATGCCGAGAGAGTTGCCGCAAACAACACTTCCAACAAACGCATCGGCTAATCTGATCTAAATACATGGCGTGACAATCGGACCGACTATCGAAGAACGACGTATAATATGATTCCTATCTAACGTACCGAATCTACTTCCGATGGCAAAAATGCGCCTCCGATGCAAATGTTTCCTTTGACAATGATTTCCACCTTGAATGATTACAATAGCTACTTCCCATCTTCTGATTCTATATATAATTTTTGACACGGTAATACACCGAATGAACAAAATGCATCTCATATTTGTGCTCCTCTTTTCTTCCTTTTCACAAAATTCGCATCCAGAAAAAGGTGTATAATATTAACCATGTGTATATGGTTACAATTTCGTGATAAATAGACAATTTTAGTTCTAGTTATCTATTTTTACTAAAAGTAGAAAAGAACTAGAAAAAAAGTTATATTCAAGCTTGTCTTCTACCCAAAAAATTTCTTGGCAGTATTGTTTTGTTACAATCGAATTGTAACATTAAAATTAACAAAACTTGCAAGTACAATATTGGAATATGAATTTAATTCTATATAGTATAAACACTGATACAATATTAGTTAAAATGTTTGATATTCCAAGGAAGCACTGCTACCGTAGCGATGGAATGTTACGTTTCTTTGACCACTTTCCGGTGCAGAGTCATTATTTGTTAAGTATTCAAAAATCCTAACCATTACGATTACAAATACGAACGGTGAGTAAACTTTTGTAGTTTGCGTAGCTGTTAGCTCATTATGCCTATAATTATTTTCTCGACACCTTTATTGTGCATTCGAAATTTACAAATTTAGAAAGCAATGTATATAGTGTTAAAATAATATTTATCCTCATTTGAATGGTTATAAAAATTGTTATCCTTAATGCCCGGCATTGTGGCTTCAATGGAATATTAAAATTATTTGAAAACAATTGGAAAGCGGCTGATTAAAAATGAGGCAAGAACAAAACTAGCTGAAACGTCGTTTGTTTTTCGCGCTTTGTTATATATTCATTGGTATCGTCGACTTTAAGGTAAATTGCACGCGACTAAGGTCTTTTATGGTATTTGCGACGTTAGAAGCAATATTTAACAAATTGCTTTTACTGGCTCCGCTGGCTTCCCTTTACGAAGGATTTGGCCATCGCCAGTGACAGCAGTGGGGCTTCATTTGATGAATGGAAAGACAATGGTATCTGTCCGGGAAACGATAAACCGCCAGCCGCTTTCACAATGTAATGAAGTTTCAACTACAATGTACACACACACACACACACACACACACACATATATATATATATATTTGATATACAATTTATGAGGTGTGCATTATTAATATTTTAATATTCTGATATCAATTCTAATATAAGAAAGAAATTTTATACCGAAAAAAAATTATTTTGCGAAATATTTATTTTATCTTAGTGCCAGAAAAATCAACGGTAAATTTGTGTGCCACTTCAAAAGTTTCCTGAATGGCATATTTTGACAAAATGAATGTTTTATATATAACATTTATTCGCCACTTTCCGCAGTTAATTATCGCCATAAAAATGATAATCTTATTATCCTTTAATACGTTATTGATATTTATTAACGAAATATTTACATTTAACATACGAAAAATCCAGAAAAGTATCTGATTGCCTCGAATTCCATGAACTGGTTTGAACGTTTGGATTGAGTCATTTTTTGACAGCCACATATGGTTAAATCTATAGCATTAAATTTTTTTAACAATTTGCCCTTAATTACAAAAACTGGTTGGGCAACATAAAAAGCAATGAATATTAATTATTATTATTAATTAACAATTAAACAAAAATAAAAATAATTTACTAAATTCAAACATTTAGACTGACGTTTAACCAAGCTCTACCGACGGTAGAGCCAGTAAAGAGAATTTTCACAACAACATATAACGTAAATTGATGTATAAAATGTCGTTTTATTTATTTTTAATATTTGTAGCTGGTCAGATTAAAAGTAAAAATCGTTTTATTTAAAAAAGAACATTCCTTTACGTCGAATAATATAAACAGGCGGGTTAATATGAATAGAAATACTAAACTATTTTAGTTTTGTTAACCGTGATAGAGATAAACAACGAGTTAAGCCAAATACGAAAGGCAAAGTTTTTAAGAGTAATCGGTAAACAGTTCGGTTCGTTTGAAGGTGAATTATTTCCGGGTATAATGACAGAGCTCTTCTTTAGTGGCAGGTCGTGCCCAGGACGTTTATCCGGGACTTTGGTAAGAAACTACGTAGCCACTGTAAATCCACACTTTTGCCACCTGGTAGTAAAACAGTCAAAAGCACCGCATGATCTATTTTTTGCAAATAATTTCAAACCCAAATCCCCTTTAATGAGAAGCAAACTTGCGGTTTCGGAATGAATAACAACTTTAAAAAGGGCATGTTTACTCTAAACCTGCAACAACAAAACATGTTACTTGCTTATAATACATTTTAAGAAAATCTCCACATACCTTTAACTGTATTAATGCCATAAAAAAATGTTATGCTAGCCTTCAAATATTTTTCAAATAATTTCTCTGATTACTAAGATTTTTCGTGGAACATACTAACAATTGAAATATTAAACATCAATTAATTATTATAACATTTTATTATAACGATATTTAGTTGAACGTAAATTGAATTACGAATTAGAGTGGAGTCTATAGATTATTGAATTATTTTTACTGACTGTCAGTTTTCAGGACTGACAGATTAGTAAAATTAAATGTTGTTTAATATTACTAAAACAAGGTTGTTGAAATATGCATTGAACTGATTTTTCAATTGTACCAAATATTTATTCTTCTCTCTGTGTAACATAAACTCTAAGATAACTACTGAAATTTATCTAAAGCTAATTGGACACTACAGGGTTATAGATACCACTGTTATGTAATTGCGAGTAAATTTAGTAATTTAGTAGTAACTACTTAAAAGTTTATAAGAAATTATAAATGAAATCTTTAGCCATATCTTCATCAAATAGTGGACATTACTAGTTTTAGTTCCTACAAATTATAGTCATAAATACATTCCTACATATAGTTTTTGAAATTTTTATCCGAAATACACAATTTAACCGATGTTCCTGTATTGCGGAAACCTCGTTTGAAATATGTTACTTGGTTAGTACAAAATATTGAAACACTGGAGTTTGGACAACCGAGGTTTCACTATAAATATTAATTAAATAATTACGTAACATGATACGTTAACATATGCATTAACTAACGGCACCTCCTATCGTATGCACAAAAGCAAACATTGAATAATCACTTTTGTAAGAATGTTTAAATCTCATAATATTGAAAATGTTAATTTCAACTAATGTCAACTGAAAAGTTCTTAGGGTTTTTGAAGATTAATTAAGACTAAATTCGTATTACTGATGAGAACAAAATTTTATTTTAATTTACATTGCATTATCGACTTCGCACATTGACACAAACACCAGTCGATGATTGTTTTCGTTAATAACTTAGTCTACCTAATTTTTACGTACATTAAATACAGGAGGAAGGTATTTATACACATTTTAGTCTGATAGTGTTGTAGCCATTGATCGTAATGACCGTAAAGTCATACTATATCACACTTTTGACAGTCGATTATCAATCAGTCTCTTAAAATATAATTAGTTTGCATCATTCATTATCGTACAGCATTAATTTAATCTTGACATTTTAAACATTTTTACAGGTATCGCCAGTTTTACTTTTACGATTTTTAGTTTATACGAAGAGCTTAAACATTATTTCATATAAAACAAATCTTTTTAACTTAAATATATGTTTTCTTACCCACACAAAATAATTTATTGATTAAAATTAATTTTTCCGATTCTATATGTTTATGAAAATGAGACTGTACATCTAATTAAACTAACAATTTACATCAAATTTAAACAGTGGTAATTATTTTAAATGATTTTCAATTATCTTTATTTATCACTTAAATTCGCTGGAATAAGATGTTCTTCTACGTTATGATTAAGAAATTATATTTTTTATTCTTTGTAACCTTGTATTTTGGAACATTGAGTATTTATATTTATGTATAAATATGACTATCTGAATACTGTAATTTATTTTACTATCGATAAATATTAATATAATCCACGAGAAACATTAAATCAAGAAAATAATTTAAATTATTTTAAATTATCGTGTTTATTTTTGGGGATGATATTCCCTGTGACATTTACTGTAATATATGACAAAAAAGCTTATATTGTTGTATTTCAAAGAAAAAAAAGAAATCTCATCGCCAGCGATAAGTTATGTATTATACATTTAAGTATTATAGAATACCCTGTGTGTCTTTAAAACCAACAATATTGAAAATAATTGTCTTCTTTATTTACAATAAATTAGTGATGAAATATCCGAATACTTATTCCAAAAATTCAAATGAATGTAAATGGTTTGAGCCATACATATTCCGATTTACTGCATTTACATTAAAAATTGCACATGTTTAAATAATTGTATAAAAATTTTAATTCTAAATATTTACTGCTTATTGATTCGTTTTTGGATATTAACAAAATTCGATTATATATAGAATTTGCTGAATTGTTCAATTAGTACTGTCAAGAGAATGGGTATAATTTAACTAAGAATTAAGAAAAATATAAATTTATTCAAATTATATACATATATTATCAATAATCCTAAAAAAATTTACTAACCCGAAATAGCAGAACACAATAAACTGCACAAATCAAACTTTTATTACAAATCTTTGACCATATATAAACATTATTGTACTCATTTTACACATTCATCCAAATAATTACACATATTATAAGAATGTGAAATATACAAATGAATTTCTGCAATTCAAAAGAATTTTGACGTCATATACAAAAGCTTTACACAATTTTCATTACAAAACTTACAAAAAAAGATCCAATATACATCACTGTTCAAAAAATTATATACAATTTGCACATTGGCTGTTATACACGTGGAAAATCGTATTGAGGACGGGTGTGATACAAAGTGCAAAACAATACATTCTTTGTAAATAGCGCAAACCGATTCTCTATTTCACCTCCTATTTGTAGACTAGAGTCAGCTTATCTTTGCGGTCGCAATTGTTAATCGTACTGAGAAAACAATATTTTGAGATTAACTGCTTATAATATAAAATCAATAAGACTTTGAAAACGTTATACGTATTCTAGCGTGTAATAATGTTAGCGGTACATTGTTATCATACCCGAACTAACTTGATAAATAAAAAGCTCGTTCAGACTAATAAATAATACGAATCAAATTTTCTCAGTACTATTCACATACCGAAACCGTCACGAAGAACGTTTACAACGTCGAGCCAGAGTTCGCGTTGGCGTGTATGTAATAATTCCTAACTTGTAAATGATTGTGCAGGTGTATCGAAGGCAGAATTTGTTCGGATGACGTCTGCAAACTTTGATTATTCCAATGGTCATTGGAGGAACCAACGACCTTGGACTTTGGACTCGTAGAAGGTGAATTCTGATCAACGTTGGATTCGGCCACAACGTCGACGTCGACGTCCACTTCCTCGTCATCTTGATCAACTTCCGGCTCTATTTCTTGGGACTCGTGTTCATCTTCGCTGCAGCTGAACCTTCTGTCCTTTCCTGCCAATATCTTGGAAGGTCTGAATCCGGGCTCGATTCTCTGGTCGTCTGGGGCTAACAACGAAGCCACGTCAAATTGTCGTTTCCTGGAAGAAGGCTGAAAGGCAGAGGACTGTCTGACTGAAGATTGATTGTGAATGGTCTGATGGGATTGCTGTTGTTGCGAATGATGGTGGTGGTGATGGTGCGGACTCCAAATGCCAGCGATCGGTTGAGAGGACACTGGCGGACCGAGGGAGGCCGACGAGGGAGGCGTCGCCGGTAGCGGCGGAGGACTGGGACTGTCGGGTTCCTCGTCGACGGCTAGACCCATGTGCCGTCGCACTTTGCGCTGAGCTTTACGCCTGCGAAAGTCGCCCCTACGAAAATCTTCCAAATTTGCCGGATGGATCGCCCAGTAATGGCCTTTCCCGTTCGCACTTCTTCCGGACTTGACGAAGCAATCGTTTAAAGACAAATTATGCCTGATTGAGTTTCGCCAGCCTGGTCCTCGCGAACGAAAATACGGATAATGCTCCAGGATGTGCTGGTAAATGTCGGAAAGGACCAACTTCTTCTCCGGGGAGGATAAAATTGCCATGGCGATCAGTCCGATGTAACTGTGCTGCGGTTTGGGCTCTTCCGGGATCCTTTGGTGGTGAGGGTGCAAAAGTGCCATGGAAAGGGCCAGTCGGCCGGGATAAGCCGCCGCGGCCGCCGGGTAGAGAGGTAGAGGCGCCGGAAATCCCGAGGCTATTCCAAGGTGGGACGCCGGGGTTCCGGAGGGCGCGTGGCCTATGACTTGGTGTTGTGGGTGCATCTGCAGCTGTCGCAATCGCTCGGCCATGGCGTAGTGATAAAAGTGGAGCCTGTACTGATCCAAGCTGGGCAGAAAGCCGGCCATCGGATTCTCGACTCCCAGACCGACTAGCGACTCTTTCGAGGGCGGCGGGCTCTCGTTGCTGCACATTTTAACTTTATTCATGAAGTCGTCTTGCGACCGCGACCTCAGATAACAAACTAATCGAACATTTCAAGCCGGCACCATTTTACATTCCTGTCGCATTCACTTGTATGTCGAATCACTAAGGTAACAGCACTTTTCGCATCGGCGATCTCGTATTCGTCGCACCACTTGATCTAATAACAAGTTGCCATCGATCCAAACAAACTAACTGTTTGGCTCCAGTTTTATTGTTGTTTGGACCGATCCGCGCTGTGAGACCGACTGGTCATGATTTATGATCCAGTTGTTGACGGGATGAGAGCAGCTAGTCCCCACTGCGAGTTCACGCGGAGATCCGCCCAACGCGTCGCTTATGAGAAACCGAGTTCCCCTTTTACTCGGCGACCAATGGCATTTCAGAGGCGGGCAGTCCACCAATGCCGGCAACACCTCGCTTCAGATATTGATCTCTCCTTCGTTTCGCGGAGTAGGTGGAAATGGCGGTGGTAGTGGCGGTGGTAGTGGCGGTGGTCGCAGCTCTTATCAGTAGCTGCGAGAGCTCGATATCATATCCTGCCATGGACTGAGTTGAGTCTCTCGCGCTTGTCCCAAGTGTAATCACCGTAAGTTTTACACACGCGAACAAGACTGCGGGCGTCTCGCTCTCTTTCGAACTCACATCCCTCTTTATCTACGTTCCCCAATCCATCCCCACCCTCTTCCCGACACCTTGTCATGCAATCTTCTCCAAAAATCGAACTATACCTAGTGAGATTGAAGAAGCGTTGCAAAGATACACGAGTGCACTTTCATCACGAATTTATACCAATTTCGCACGGGAGAAATTATTGTTTAGCTGCGCGAACAAATCTGTTAGTAAAATATTTTCAAAACATATTATTTGAAAATGCGGCTTTTTTTGAGTAGAGCATCAACTGATTGCGATCAAAGCTTCATGAACTGTAACGTACATGAAGAATTTATAACAGTTTTTATAAAGCAACTGCAATTCCTGGTAAATGTTTGTTATGGAATATACTCAAGGTTTATTTTGATCAAATTTGAACACGTTTGAAAACACGAGAAAAATTATTATTATTATCGTGAGAAAGGGATATACTTGAAAGGTTTTTGTGGAAATACTTAAAGAATAATACAATTTTGAAATAATTTGATTTGATTATTTTTTTGACGAAAGATTTATAAAATTTAGTTATAGGCTAAGAAAAATATAATAAAGTAAATTACAGAGATTATTAATAAAGTTAAACATTTATTATCTGTATATTGTTTTAAATAGAGAAACAATATTTACAAAGCAACTTTTTATGCTGACTCAAGAATTTTTTTCAGCCATATGCACGTTAAAAAGATGCGATCCAATGTATCTCTAAAATTATAACCGCTAGTTGGGACCAATCGAAACTAAATGTGACATATTAGAACGCCTAATCGGGGCCTAATTACTGCCACGTGTGACGTTCATATATAGAGCATGTTCGAGATACCTGCCAGGAATCCGACATGACAACATGGAGTCCAGACAAGGGCCTCATTTTAGTCCAATTACGAGTTTTGCTTGAACCGTCACGATATTCACAGGATTAAGTGTAACTATATATTCAATTACGAAGTTAGAGTAAAATTTTTGTGTGTAAAAAGTACGATATGTAGAGTAATATTTTACGCTTAATTCAAGTCACGCAATTTTGTTACGGTGCGCAATGTAATATATATGTTTACAATAATTTGTATATCAAAAGTCATTATAATATGATATTGTAAATAATATCTTGGCAACGGGATAAGGTATACTAAAGATTAAGATATATCTCTGATTTGTTATAATATTATTTCATTAATTAGACCGGATCATTTTATAATGAATTTACTAATAATATATGATTTGAAATGCATGACGCACAGTAATGTCATAATTCAATTAAATACTATTAATTATGATTTACTTTATTATAGATTGTACTTCAGTAGTAATATACGGAGAAAATTGTGTTTACCACATTATACATACCATATTATTGCCATATTCTCATAACTAATTTGTCTCAGTGTAAAGCTTGGAAAGTTTGGGAAGCAAAGTTTAAAAGTCAACTTTTTTTGATCTTAAAATATTAAACTATTATAAGCTACACGGAAAATACAAACAAAAAATAATTCTTCATAAATTTTTCGTAAAAACGGCCATCACCAATAATTGTTCCCATTAATCCTTCATCCGCTTTTCTTTCGAACTCGACTCAATTCGTTCCCAAATAAAAGCGATTAGTCAACCTCACGATGACTTTCCAATCTACAAAATAAAGTTACATCAATTAACTTAAATGATTTACAAAGTAAATAAGCACATAATGGTGGTGTTTCCTCGATCTTGAAGCTACGTTTCAAACTGAACGCATGGAATGTTCAGCCCACTTCCCCCCTTAAACCGACTGACAAATCCTTTTAGGCGTCATTCATTTCGATATCGAACAATGGACAGTTTTGTTCAAGCGCGACCTGCGAGGAAGAAGAACACCGCCCTGCAACTATTTGTAAGCATCCGCCATGACGGTTTCATATCTGGCGTGTTGCTTTGACAAAACAAAATTTTCATTGCAGCCACCGATGCTCAATGGGACAACATGGCGTTTATACATGGGACTCGATTGAAGGCGAGGGAGAGAGAGAGAGAGAGACAAGGATCGTGTTGCAATTGTTGCGTTATGTTGCAAATAACAGCCCTCGTCTGGTATCCCACGTATGTGACTGGCGGAAATACAACGAACTTGGCACAACAGGACGCATGTTAACGCTACTTTTGTACACCGCGTGTAAAAAGCGCCGAACCCTGCGACCATTAACAGCAATTCAATAACCCAGTAAATGTCATCGAAAACGAAACATTAACGAAATTTGCGACGAGTGCGCGTTCGATCAAAGCGAATGTTACCTGCAAAACTTGACAAATGGAACAATCCAAGCTTATTAAGACTGGCTTTAAATATTTGCTTTTCATAAAATAAGTAGATGCCTTTTAGTAGTGTTGTTAAACTATTTTATTCATTTTGTCTATGTGTTATCCTGGCCGGAAGAAATACAGTTTTTTTAATGTGTACATTTTTAGTATTCTTTGCAATGTGATGTAGAATTTTAATAAATATTAGAAACAAACGTCTTTATCAAGGAATAGAATCCGTTATCTCACACACATCAGTCGCGCGCTTTACCACCACTCTACGCCGCCGCCGGAAAATATACTCGTCTTTGTCGAACATTAGTGTTTAATATAAGAGGAGCGTGGCTTAAAGGTAGTGGTAAAGGGCGTGACTAGTGATTGTGATAAGGTGTTATATTCTTTGATCAAATTTGTTTGAGTAATTTTTTTCTAAATTTCTACATTGTATTATAAGTAATACTGCATATATATATATATATATATATATATAGACTCATGAAATGCACATTTCGGGGACGCACCCACAAATTCATCCACAAGTTACACTCCTGAATATTATATTATGTTGTAATGTTTTAATTTTTGTGAAAAATTTGAAATTGACCAATAGAAAATTCTTAGTGAAGAACATATGACCCCGCGACATCTATTTTTTTAAAATCTAACTAAACTAACAACATGGGAACCAAGGCCGTGTTGGTCGGGGGCGTCCTCAAAATTACTGTTTCATGTGTAACTATTTTGAGGACGTCCTCGAAATCGAAAAAAGTCCTCAAAATGTATGTTCCATCACTTTTTGCGTCCTCAAAATGTATGTTTCACAAATATATATATATA
>JABFPN010002342.1:0-22837 GCA_022817305.1 Leptoteleia sp. ZL-2020
GCCGTGCGTTACATCCCCGAATATAACCCGATAGGGCATTATCGAGGTAACCTATTAGCGCCCCTAAAATGTTTAGAAATAATTATAAAGGCCCCTAAAACAGCCCGAATTCAATTTCTACTTGGGTGTATGAACCATATTGGATATATATGGAGCATATATGAAACATACATCTGGCATATATGAAAGAGATATGGATCATACATTGGGCATACATGGAACAGATATGGATCACATATGGAACATTTATAGACCATATATGGAATATATATATGTATCTATATAAATGCTTCACTTTTTTATGAATATTTGAGTTCTGCATGTTAAACTGTCAAATTTTTCTTATATATATCAAGCTATTAAATAAATAATCAATGTTAATTAATTTAATCCGCGAACCATGACACGCATACTTACCCGTAAAGTAATATTATTAAGTTCAACCTAATTGCGCTCCGTTTATAATGGACATATATTTAGCTAATGTTTTATTATATTGTCAAAGCTCAGAATACTTTTGCAATGATCAAATGCGAATGCACTGCAGGCGGTATTACGTTAATACTCCCAGTATCAATTGTCAATAACTTAAAGACAACGTGATAATCTACTGCCAACTCTCACAAGTGTTCCTTATAAATTAATAAGCGGGAATATAATCAGCGATGTTTGTCCTCGATCTGACGTTTCCTGCAATTGACCGATAATAATAGTATTAAATAATGAAAATAAAAATAAACACTGATTTATAATTTAAAGCAATAGTTGACTAGCTAGTCATTGTTACATTTCCAGTTAAACTACGAATTTATAATAAATAATTTAAATTATATTCAATGTACATTTTCTGCTGTTAAAAATTGTTCTTCCAATGTGGAGGAGACCTTCGTTCGGTAAAATAAATTATGTTTCGTTTCTTTTTTTTTTTTTTGCAAAATTACTGAAAATTCTTTTTTGAAATAAATTCTCTTCCATTTGCGAGGATAAGTTTCAAAAGGATGGAACTATAAATTTGTGCAATTAAATGAAACTTAAATTTGCATACTATTTTATGAGATTTATTATTTTACAATAATTTGTATAATTTTACAATTTTTTCGTCTTTATTAAGAAACATATTAAATTACATTGAAGAAGTGCAGACAATGATTATGTAAGAGTGATCACGAGACATGTTAACGATAGCAATCAGTCTGGAAACATATTATGATCATAGAACAGAAGTACGAAAAAATTTCGAGGAAATAAAATGAAATATAAAACGTCAGAAATATTTCTGCCACTAAACATGTAAATTTGCCGCGATGCTGTCTGAGAAAAGATTAGCAAATATTAACATTACTTTCCTTTACATTTAATTATGAAACAGATAAATAATAATTGATATTTAATTCTAAAAAATTTAGAGTTATTTTAAATCAAGATGAAAACTATTTTTGTTTTGTAGTTTATATAATAATCAATAATCTTTAGTTAAAATTAGTTATCAGTTCATCACACTATCAATTGTCGAATGTATCCCTAAATTACGGTTAAAAATATCCCTTTATTCTAAAATTATATTATACTGTTTGATACAGTTTTCTTCTCGCTCTACAAATAACTGATAATTTTAAAAATGAAGGCTTTAAAAGTGTTCGGATTTCCAAGTTGTAAATGTTTTTAAGTACTCACATAATTTTATTCATGGAATATAATCAAGCATGATTGCATTAACTTCTTATTTACAATGTTTCTATATAAAAACGAAAAAAAAAAACCTTACCAGTGATGCGAAAAATAGATAAACATGTATTTATAACAATTTTCAGGAAATTGCCTTTTAATCGCCGGAAAAAAATTCCCTTTGTTAACACTTTACGAAAAAAAAATCCCCATTATTAATCTTATTTTATTCTAAACGACCTAACGATTTTCTCATATAAAGCACTCACGTTTGAGTTCGTCGTTAAATTGCGATGCACAATTGATACGTTCCGAATGAGTTTTATCTACTGCTCTTCTTCCTTAACAAAAAAAAAAGAAAAAATGACACATGACTGCAATTAACATTATGTCAAACGCAAACATGAAATGCGCGCTTGATAAATTCATTTTTACAACTTTTAGCAATAAACTCGTTGGGTGTTTATTAATAGTTTTATCTCGATACAATTAGAAAACGAGTTGCTTAACCTTAATTTAATTACGATTTTATGTTACTTTTTCTAACGCCGCGGTCTCATAAAATAAAGCCGCGGCAATTTTGCATTCAACTTTGAAACGCAACGACGTATCCATTGCTCGCTGGCATGTAAATATATTTAGGCACGGGAAAAAAGTATTCGCTTTGGTAGGTAAATGAGTTTATCTAGCAAATTTTGATTGATTTAGTAAGAATTTATTCTATTTGCAGAAGAACCTAGATATTAAATCGACTAAAAAGAATATTTAAACGTTACATAAACTGGTTTGGCTGATTCAACCATACACTTATCTTATGGGGACTGAACATAACCTCAATATGTCAACGAAAACTACTTGGATTTCACTGTGTTTTGGATTAGATAAATTTGTATGGCTGATTCAGCCAAACAGTGTATGTAAATTGAATCAACTATCTAGGTTAGTTTTCATCAATTCGACTCACATAAATTTCTTTGGCTACGATAATTATAATTTCTACTTATCCCAATAATGGCCAAACAATATATCTAACTTAAATAGAAATTTAGTAGTGCACTTCATATCTTTTTTCCGTGGGGGTACTGGCTCGATCTTGACACCTATTCATGAGATAATTAAAATTATCCACGTGCCGTTGATATGAAGTCTACCTGCAAAAGTGATACGAAATAAAATGCTTCTCATTTCGTCACGTAAGCGTTTAACGAGCCTGGTTGCCAATTCGTACTTAGCAATGGTGAAAAGAACCCATTAACGATGAAATTAATGCGCCGCTTTATAATTCCAAGGATTGTTCCGCGTGCAAGCCGATGCAAAAAGATTAAATTGACAAAATAAAAGCGATAATTGCGTACCTTCAAGGATCAACGACTTTTCCGGACTGACGCAGCTAACCGTCTAATAACCTTCCGTTTATGAATGAACCGAAACTAGTACGCCGCGTTAAATATTAATGGCAACGATTTGTCGACTATTTATTAATTCATGATTACAAATGTGAAACAATAAATTACGCCAATAAAGTTCGAAAAATTGAAATAAGTCTCTTTGTTGGAATATTATGAAGTAAAGATAAGAGGATTGGGCGAGTTGAACATTTATGCTGAGAATAATATGGTAGAAAAAATTACTATTTTCAACTACGTTTCAGATATATATCTGTTTATTTTTTAATAGAAATTATTGTTTTAAATTTTAATTAAAAATATTTATAGATTAAACAGAAAAATTTCCTTTTAAAAAGCAGTAATTTTTATTAAGATATGGACATCTGAAGCACAGTGAAAAACTATATATAAATAATTAGTTTATGATAGAATAACATCTAACTGACAAAATATAAACAGTGACATTTTATAATATAAGAATATTATAATCCAAAAATATTTTTTTGTTACAAATATTTTGGAATTCTACTTACTTTATGAGTAAGTATGCGCTTTTACAATTCACAGCTTAAATCAATCAGTACAATATCATCAAGCAATCAACAATTTTTTTTCGTTCTTAAAATAGTTCAGTTTGACGTAGTTGAAAAATTGAGACATTTTTTTACACGGTATGTATCATCGGCGCGGCAAGGTTATGCGCAGCTCGTTTTCTCGCGAAAAAGAACTTTATCCAATCCGCTGTCTGAAACCACTAAGAAATAGCGACATTGTTTAAAATTAATTGTCCAACAAATTGAGCCGTCCGTGAGTGAAACGTTGTTAAGAACATTTCGTACCTTTTACGACGGCAATAAAATAACAAATACAATGTAACTGAACAACGGTTTTGCCGCCACTTGTATCATTGTATTAATAAGAGTTTGCTCGCAGACGCGAGTCAAATGAGTATTAAAAAAATGAAATAAAACTTCATCTCAAGATTCAAATTATCAATCAATAAGACGCACCGAGTTTAAAGTTTCATTTTCATTTTAATTTATAATTTATTGGTTGTTCCGTGAAAGATTAATTCTTGCGTTGAGTTTAATTACACTGGGAGAAAAATTGTTGTAAAAATTGTAATCTTTTTTTTTTTGTAATTTGAGGACATAGTGGATAAAGCCAAAAAGTTACAATCAAAAGTTATAAAATGTCTTCATAAAACAGGCAAATTAATGATTTTGCAGTTTATTTTGACAGATGTTTGAATACATTGTACAATTTTTTATTGTACTTTTTGCAACCTTGTCCATCATGTCCTTAAATTACAACGGAAAATTACAATTTTGTTAAAGTTTTTCTTCAAGTGTAGAAAAAAAAAGAGAGAAAAGAAAAACTAGAATTAGTAAACTGTAAGTAAATGGGAAAAAATCGAAATTTACAACAGTCCAACTGTGTGTATATCTATAAGTAATAATTTAGAATGCACGAGGGCTGATGTTGGCGATATAGTACAGACGGAACTTACGATCGAGGAGATATACCTAGTTGGACTATGACCGGGGAAACTTGGCGCGAAATAAGAGAATCAATATTCAGTTATTTTCTTCTGGACTTTGAAATAGCCGGCCGAAGAAATGTGTTTACTGGCATTTTAAAATTGAACTTTAATAAATGAGCGTTTCAAAATAACAATAAACGTCGGTTTTACGCGTTTGAAAAATTGAACATTTGAACCTGTTGAGATGTCATCTCAGTAATGTCAGTATTAATTAAGATCTAGAAGAATCGCTTTTTTTCACTCAATGAGTAATTTTTCGTTATCCTGCCGATTCGGAATAGAATTAATCGACCATAAATGTTTGCAAGACTTTAATTAACAGGCTAGGTTAACGAAAAATATTTATGCGACTTTTTTTTTGCCATTTTCACTTATTATACATTTTACAAGCAAAAATTATTTCATATTCGTCATTCAAATATAACAAGGTTGACTTAACGTAACCTATTCATAGTTATTTATAATTCAATACAAACGGACTTTTAAGAAAATGAGAATTTTTATATTATATTCATTTTCTTGCGTGCATATCTTTGTTTTTAAACTAAAATAAAAAATAAGATGAGTTTGTTACGCTCATTCTTTTGAGACGCTTTTCTTTCGATATTCCAAGAAAATCCTGCTAAAAAGTACAAAGAAAATATTCTTCTGTTATTTACACGATTCTTTTCCATTTAAAAGTTTAAGACTGACCAAAAAAAAGAGTCGCAATGCAAGCGAGCCGTAGTTGGCTTATTCTTTGGCTTTCCATTTGGGTAATTTTCGAAAAAAAAAATGAGATACAAACGGGTAACAGGTGTTCAATTTTATATAATAATTATGCACCGCTGTTCTCGGCAATTTCGCGAATTTGGTACAAGTAGACGTTCACCGACGATTTGCAAACAACCAACCGGAACTGCCTTATGCACCCGATAATGACAGATCGTACGATCGGAACTGGTTCTGCTAAGATGGATCCGATCGTTCATTGAAGCGACGGCGATCGCTTAAGGAAAAAAAAAAGGGACAAAATGCGAGTCGTCGCGTGTGCTCACCCAGTTTCAACGTATAAGCTCTCGTTCTTTCGCTCGGAAGTTTAACTCGATTTATTTATTTTATCGCCACGATGAAAATCTTAGTTTCAGTTACACAACGAGAACCAATTATGTAATATGTAAATAAAGCGAGCTCACTTTAATGTGAACTCGCGTTAATTGATTTTGTTTTTTGGTGTAAATTTGACAATGAAGAAGGGAGACAAAAAAAGAGTCAAAATTTACGGCGTGTCAAGTGTAAAAAGACGCGGCGATTTATGTGACTTTTTGTCCCTTCCTTCTTTTTTCCTCTGTTTGTAATGCGACTCTTAAGATTAACTATCGGTATCACAACACACCTTATAATTAATATGAAATCGTGATTTTTATTCAACTCATCGTGCATCTAGTAATCAGTATCGGAAATGTCGTTGCACAATGAACTTCTATTGCAACGATATTCCTGATTCATGGAATCTTGCAAAACCAGCTTCGGTTGATTACGAGTATAATTATGATATTACGTTATGGGATATAGTAGAATATCGTTGCGGCTGATTTTAACAGAGGTTTCACTGAGCGAGTTTACACCTTGAGGGAAGGAATTAGTTGGTAAACATAACCAGGTGTGGTATAGTTAATTATCACTATAATGGTTATTTTAACGAAAAATTGGGTAACTATAACTAAAATTTTATAGTAATAGATTATTGCAGAAAATATTACTGTATTAAACTGTGTTTCAGGTGTATATCCGTCTTTCAGTAAAAGTTACTGTCTTTTGAAAGCAAATAAAATAGTTTTAAATGTTATTACATATAAATGAGACGGAAATTTTTCCTTTTAACAAGCAGTAATTTTTACTGAAAGACGGATATAGATCTGAAAGACACACTCAGAGAAAGAAAAATTAAAAATTAGAAACCAGGGATTACAAATTTTAATGAACTGAAGTCTAGTTTTTGACAAACATTTTATTTTATGTTTCGTCCGTTAGATGTCGCTATTCATCAGTGTCGCTAAACCATTGCCTATGTCGATCATAAATCAGTTATTAAACAGTTTACTAAAATTTAATAACAAATTTTATACCATAATTAAGAACAAATTTTAATCAAGTAGTTTTTCTGCCATATTTTTCTCAGTCTAGACGATATCTTTCCGATTGCTTATTTTTCCTATATTAAGTCTGTGACTGGATGATTAGACGTGACTATAATACTGATTATTTTAACCCCGCGATCTTGGTTATTATCACTAGGAAAAGATAGTTAAATTCAAAAATTGTTCGCTTTCACTGGCGCACATCTTTCCCAGCGCACGAGACTCTTCCGAATCTCATGAACAACGCTGAAATTGGCGGCGGCTGTCACGTTTGACAGAATTGCGTCGAACAAGAAAACGTGTGTTGACATTAAATTGTCAACCTTTCGAGATAAAAGGCTGTAAATTGTGCAGCTAATCTATAAGTTATTCAGCGATGGGGCCACAATAATTATATTTGCGTAAGATAAAGGAGCGCGACGGAGTAATTGCTTGTTTGAACAAATTTGATTTCTATTTACGGCGCGTATAATTTGATTATTTATTTATCAACATTTTTTTGTTCCGAACTTTAATGCATGCTTCTTTTTTAAGTCGCGTTTAACTGCCGATAAATTTAACGTTTGTAATCGCACGTTACCCGACATTGCCTTTGTCTTATCATCGCAATGCATGATTAATTTTAATTATTTTACGCGGCTGTCGCATTTTTGTCATTGCAATGAACTCGCTCGGTGTCGAAGAACTACTCGAAGCGATATTTCGTACGGTACAAATTGAAACGATACGAAAAAAGGGGGATACAATTTTGGGTCACATAAGAGAACGATCTGTGACAATGTCGCGAAGAAAATTTATGTTTAAAATGATGCAATTGAGAAAGAAATATTTCGATTTGAGTAAAAAAAGATGCTGCGATTTATCAACTTGTTTAATCCGCCGATATATCATTTTTAAGAAAAATAAAAAAAAGGAAATGATGGTGGCTGAAGGAGAAAAAAAATTTGCGGAATTCCATTTTTATTCCTGTATTCAGTGCCGGAAAATTTATCATTGTCGATTATCGCGGATAAGTACATCGGAGAAAACCGATTAATAAAAATTACTGACGTTGCTGGTAATGTTGAAAATTTTTCATACTGGAAAAAGTTGAAAAATTACTATCCTAAGGTAGTTAAAAGTGTCAGTTTTTTGACATATATTGTCAGCTTTCCAAGAACAATTGTCAACAAACTGATACCTTTTGCTAACTTAAGGATAGTAATTTCTCAAAATCTTCAAGTTTTTGACCAGTTTACTAACAGAGTCAGTAATTTTCAGTCGAACGTTAAACGTTTGTGTCCAGATTTCCACTTTTTATAACTTCAATAAACATTGTCACAGCGACGATAAATACTTGTTACGTTACGCGCCGTGTGTACCTCTTCTGATGTTTTGTTGCGATAAAATTTTCATTTACTTATGCAAATGAGCAAATTATCTATAATTTCACATGAATCATCGTTCCGTTCTTAGACGGTCGGTGCGACGGAAAAATAATAAAAAATAACACGCGCTCCCATAGAGAAGGTTCCCAAAATATTTAACGGGTTGAAAAGTATTGAAAGGAGAATGTTCAGTGAAACTGCGCCACGAAATAAATTACTTGACTGATAATAAGAAAATGTTGACAAAGCTATATATGTAAGGATAATAGAATATCCTTATATCAAATAGCAATTTAGTTCAACAGTTATAATTTTTATCTAAATATAAAAATTAAGTAATAATAGTTATTGTATATTTAATTGGTCATGTACAAAAATATATTTTTTAACATTTATTAAATATAACTGTTATGAATCCCTTTTCTCAATGTATGTAAGATCAACATGGTTTATTATGTACATTAGCCTAACAGTGCACCTTCTTTTGTTATAGCAAAACTAAATACAGTACAAGCTCTTAATTTCACTTCTCACTTTCGTCGGAAATGTTCCGTTGGTTCCTTAATTAAACGCTATATCCGGTTCACTGCAATCTAATAATAACTGATTATCGATGGCGGGAAATTTAAACTTGCTTAATTCTACACAGTTTAAGGCTGATTTACAACCAAACAACCGAATAGAAATAACCAATGAAAATATACATGCGCTAAACATTTGCGCAATTGCATCCCGACGAAAGTGAGACAGTTTCCGGTCTCGAACAGGACAAAACTGAGAACTTGCAGTGTAACTGTTTTACCGATAGAATACGCTTTACTGTATTCGCAGCACAATTCTAATTCGCCATATAGGATCAACAGGCCTATATAATAACGCAGAACAGAAACATTCTATTTAAACAATTTTCTACGCGCAAGTAAATTCTTTTTTTTTTTTTTACGAGTGCATCTTCCGGGAGTTAATGAATTCGGAATTATTCATAACATTTTGTATCATGTAATCCACGTGTGTGGCACTAATGTAACAATTACATGTTAATGAATCCCGAAGACCATTATAGATGGAACATTCATTGTCATCGGCGGGATTACGTTGAATCGGTAATTATTAAATGCAAGCAGTTACCGTTTAGGCCAAAGAAAAACCGCGATACGATCGCATTACCATTTCAACGTCGACGTATCCTTTTGAAGTGGCGCTATTGATTATCAGCGCGCTTTAACATTTGGCTCGAAATGCAATAAAATAAACTGCGAATGGCTGAAATGTAGATCCCCGTGGTGCGATTACGTTTGATCCCGAAGCCAATGCAAACTGACTCACTAATCGACGTTACAAACCGCGCCCTTTTCGTCAACAGCACTTTCCTCTGATTACATATTAGCTCATTTATTTATATCAATTCGAGGGAAATAAGTGTTCTTAAATGGACCACAAAGATAAAGCTTGAGAACGATAAAGAAAGCAACGCGTTCTCACGTGAAAAACAACGCACAATCGCTCGGTTATATTCATTTATATTTAACCCGATTAAGATTAAAAAGGGAGGGATTGCGAATTGAAAATGAAGAGGTCGCCATTTAAATATGGTAATAAATGAAATTGCAAAACGTCACGCGGCGAATAAAGATGTTCAAAACGGTGCAACAATCGTCGCTCTTGCATATCAAATTCTAATTAACTTGGTTCCGGCGGATGTCCGACCAATAGGATTCAATGATGGAAGGAAGAAGAAGAAAAAAAAAATGAAAGTTTAAAAGGCAAATGTTCTATACCGCGCACGTATCAATTATACGCGAACGTATTTCGCGAATACACGATGAGTCACGTGCGCGGGGACACTTTCACTGGAGACATTTTCGCGGACACTTCCGAAATCGGTTGCCAGACTCGCGGACGCGCCACTTTACGATACCTCGCCGGCGCGATCGTTCAACGAATGGCAGGCAACAGTTTTTCTTTTTCTCCAATTTGTTGACAATTGAGCAGGTAACGTTAATGAGACGAGCGGTTGCGTGTCGTAAGAATTACATCGAATTATATAAAAAAAAAGTTACTGGAATAGTCACCGACACATAACGTTACCGATGGAATCGATTAATCAGTGATGTACAATGTCGGGGGAAGCCGTATTAATGGGAATTTTCGTGTCGTCAAAGTTGGCCCTTGGTTTGTCATATTTTTGGCCAAATAGATGAATCGCAAAAGTGGCGAGGAAGTGGTTCAATTTTGAGGATTTATTTTTGGTTGAGTTCTGTGCACTTTGAAAAAAAGCTGACGCATTTTACGCGGAACATTTTTAAATACTGTACACTGAGAGAAACATTTTGAAAAAATTGTAATTTAAGGACATAATGGACAAGGTTGCAAAAAGTACAATAAAAAATTGTACAATGTATTCAAACATTTGTCAAAATAAAGTGAAAAATCATAATATTTACGTGTTTTATGAAGACATTTTATAATTTTTGGTTGTAACTTGTTGGCTTTATCCAATATGTCCTCTAATTACAAAAAAAGATTACAATTTTTACAATAATGTTTCTCAGTGTAATTGGTGAAATCCTTTTTTTTTTCTTCTTTTTTTTCGATGTAGCACATGTTGACTTTTAGTCGAATCGCCACAGACGTAATCTATTTAACTTGTCAGCGTTGAATGCTCGAAGAAACTATTGAAACGAAGACGCCGAGGATGGCGGTATCAACCAAACAATCATTATTTCATGGAAATAAACGTATTGGGGATTTTTTTGTTGTCCATATGTTCTTGTCAACTGGTAAGTTGGAAAGTGAACTTTCCAACTTTCGCATTTGAAATTGCTCATTAATAGATGAAAACTAGAAAGGTATAAAACGCAGATCTCTAAAAATGTCAACGATATTTGAAAATGCGTCAGCCTTAAAGTAGTCTGGTGCTCGCGTCTGTTGTTTCGCCGTTCGATTTGCATACTTTTGCTTATTTATGCAAGGTTGTTGATCCTCAAATGTCTCCGCGTTATTTTTAGTTTTGTCCTGCTCGATGCGAATGATCTTTTTTTTTATCTTCAAAGCAAGACAAATTATTTTAATAGAATTAAAAAATGATTTTGGTAGGCGAAGGTCGAGGAGTTTGCTTGGTGCCCGATATGTTGGACACTAAGACAAATTTATTACTAGTTTCCCTATATTTTATGATAATAAATTGAATGTTGCATACTGTTTTTCATAAGCAGAATATATTTTGGCATTTATTGCAATTTTTTGTCCGTTCGTTTTAGCTTAACATTCATATTTGGCGCAGGTGCGCGCGCATTTTATCTAAAAAGTGCACGTTCGCGTAGAGATTTAGTACTTAAAAACAAATGGAATTCGGGGATATATGTGCATTTATAGTATAAGTTTTCACGAAACAAAAAGGGCACTACTGATAATGATGAGATAACGAGTTCTGATCCTTGATAATAACGATTATTTTTAATAATTTCGTTCATTATACTAAGGGAAATATGACATAAAAATATACTGCTTAAAAGAAACAGTTGACATCAGCTTTATTTGTTGCATACTTCAGTTCCTGTTAAAAACGTTAAAATTTTTTTATCAATTTTTCCCAGTGTATGCTTGTATTGAAAATCTTGACAGTAAAAAGAGTTTAACATCTGCGAAATCATTTAAATTAATTGATATATCGCATGCAAATTTATTCATTACATCAATAATTTTTACGCTAACTTAAAATATGTTTGACGGTGATTACTCACGCAGAAAATCCCGAATTACTAATTATTTAAGAGTCAGATTAACATTGATCTGTAATTACTTTTATTTTATTTACTATTTACTTGTTTTCATTGCATTCATTTGCAATTTACTAAATTAATCTTGATAATTAGCCTGAGCTAACTAAATAAGAAATAAAATTAAAGACCAAATATAAAATACAACTAATAATTTTTGAAATAAAAAAAATATTGAAATTAACCATCGTAAGGGCTGGGTACAAGTTTTTAAAAATTAAACAAATTAATGCATTCTCTGAACAATTACTTAATTTATATCAACGTTACTTAACTAAATATGCGATTGAGCAAGTTTCGTTTTAATTAAGTGTATTGAACATACGAACGGAATCTTGTAAATCTTATTTTGTCAAATTAAACCTGATTGAATATGAGTAAACGAACATTTATTATGTAACTAAATAAATGTTAACGTCCAATTTAATGTTTGCTAATTAATTTTATATACTTACTTCTAATTGAATTTGATCTCACAATTTACCTTGATTAAAGGAAATTATTTCATTAATTAAATAATGTATTGAAATAAACATTAATTAGTTGTATAATGATTGCAATTTTCCTTCAGCTATTATTAACTGCTTTATATATATATATATATATATATATATATATATGTATATAAAAGGAGTTTATTTTTCATGGTTTTAAGGAATAAAATCGGAAATCATTAGGAATTTATAATGTGATTGTTACGTAATTGAAATCAATCAATCTTGCTGTAGTATCAATTATTGCAATCACATTTTTATAAGATAACATATTATTATAACACTTTTTCCGGATATTCAGGATTCTTATCACTTGCTTGTCTAGGAGCGAAAGGCTTCTCGATTACATGCGTGCTTTCGTTCGAATTGTAATTTTTGTCTTCAAATCGTTCATTTTATATGAGACAAATTTATTATTTTTTTAACGAACATTACCAGCAGTAATTGTTACAGGTTTACGTAAAATTTAACTTTCTCTTATGAGACAATCTGCAAAATGTTATGCACAAAGTGATCGAGTTGTTTCAATCAACATATTATTACAAATGAATCATTATATAATTTTATTCAATTTACATATAAAAATAATGAATATTATACAAAAAAAATATTTATCGATCAATGATGAATATCGTGTTAACATCAATTTTATGATGTTCATCGATACCCATCGATACTCATCGATATATCACCCTAGACCTACTTCTTTCCCGTTTTCAAACTACGAACAAAAACAAGTGACATTTTTATGAGATAAACTTTTTGTTTTATATAAACAATAACACGCGCAGATCCATTGGCGAAACAAAAACAGCTGCTTTTTACGTCTAATCTAACAGTTTTCACTTTTTTGCGTATCATACATAAGCTTCAAGTACGCTTTTTCTCTCGCCAGACATATGACGATACAAATTTTTATTGTCTTATTCTCCGTATTCAATAAAATAATCGAGAGGCGTGACCGTTGACGATCTCGGCGAGAATACACAAATTCTCCGTTACGTCAAGTGTCTCGGCGTCACTGGTGACATCAGTTTTCAATTTTGCGTCAAACATCCTCGTGACCAAAATACCTATTATTTTGAGACCGACCGATCGTCCCAAACTCGAAGTTTCGATGCCACCGCGAAATATCTATTTTCATACGTTAACACGACCGTGTTCTTAGTAGACGCGTCTGCTCCCACAGACAACACAACGAAAATTGGCGAATGATCAAAATATAATATCAGGTTTGCGACCTTTTCTCGCGACTTTCCAGGAAATCGCCTGTTCCACCTTTGCCAAATGCGCCACCAGACGAGATTTACATCATTTCTCGAAATGCTCGGAGATTTTTGTCCGATGAAGACATTATTGTGGAAATTTTTGCGAATGTCGATTTTGGACGAAACGAAAAACAGCTTGCTTTAACTGCAATTTATAATATAATAGAATATTTATTGTTATTTATACCGAGGGAAATTTTATGAAAAAATTGGATTTTTTGTTTTGTATTTTTAGGATATAATGGACAAATCTACAAAAGTATAATAAAAAATTATAAAATGTATTCATAAAAGACGTAAATATTATGATTTTTCATTTTATTTTTTCAAATTTATGAATACATTGTAGAATTTATGATCGTAACTTGTTGAAAAAAATATTCAATTTTCTCAAATTTTTCCTCTTGGTGTATAATTAATTAATTCTTCTTATATAAGTTTTCGTTGCTTTTTGTACTCCATTTCAAATAATTGGAAAAACATTTCAATCTCAAAAGAAAACCTCAATTTCAATTACACTTGATTTCATCGATAAATTTATTCCCGTTAATGATTTAATATAACTATTCATTGTTATGTTATCAATGGAGACATTCATTCGTTTGTTTTTATCGTCACAACCAATCAGAAGGCCGGCCAGATAACGTGCTGATATATTATAATGGTCGAACCATTGTTTTTTGAACAGTTTGCTTTCGAAATAGTCGTGAGAAGGTTCACACACCTCTCGGAATCGTGTTCTCTAATGGGGAATAATATTTTTGGTTCATGCCAAGAATGTTTCGAATGTACCAGAGATACATTTTCATGTCTGAATTAAATATATTCATAGTATGTTCATAGGGAAATAATAATTTTTAATGTTACGTGGTATATTTCTATATAGAATGTCAGAATAATTCCTGGTGGGAACACGAAAATTTTTTTGAAAAAATCTATCAAATGATTCGAATTTTGAAATCTTAAATGGAAACCCTCTAATTTTATTGCAATTTTGTCCATAATTTAAAATCTAAATTTTCTAAAATTCTAGTTTAGTTCTCGAAAGCTAGTTTCTTTTAACAATTAAATCCTAATATTTTACATGAATGCGAGAATGTATCTTTATTGCAAGCAATAGTGCAATAATATTTACAATAACATTTTCTAGAAGTGTTAAATATTTATGATAATTTTGTTTAAAAAAGCCGTTTGCAAAGATAATAAATTTGCATTAGCGTCTGATTTCAATTTGCGTCAAAGCACGAACTTTTTTTTTAGTGCAAATGATGAGAAAAAGAGGATGATGAAGATTTTGCGCAATTGTTAATCCTTGTCAATGCAGTTCCCCCGAGCGGACGCTTCTTTGCACAATAAATGTATCAATTTTAGCGTGAAATTGCGACCACACACGTATTGTTTCAAGGTGCGCGGAGATAAAAGCTCTAGCTCATTCCAGTTTTAAGTAGATTTTATTCGTAAAAAATATCTGCATTATCAATCTATTAGCATGATTGGTAGCATTTACCATACAAGCAACATAGTTAGTCGGGCTTTGCTAAACAAATAAAAAAAAAAAAAAAAAGAATTGCGTTTATCATTTGGTCTCTTATCTAGGCCGATAAACGTCATATTTCATGCCAAATAATTGTGTCAACAATAGTGACACTTTCTGCGGCTCTGCTAAATTTCGCTGTCAACCTGCAACTGTTGACAAGCGCCAATCTTTAAAAAAAAAAAAAAAAAGTCGGTATCTATTTTGAAACGACGCGCAATTGTGCGACAGCACTGTCAATAGCGTGAATTGATTTTTGCACAAATCATTATTGCATAACGTAAATATACCGTTATTAAAGTATTATCCATAAATATTTCAAGTACAGCCGGGCATTCGGTTGCGCAAGCTATCCGTGACTTTTTAATCGTTAATAATTGAAGATAAAATTTAAAACAATGGAAATGCGCGTTGCGCACGTGAAAGAAATGTATTTTATTTTATTGAGGCGCACCACTGTCATTGTCCATTAAATCTCGGCCGTCCTTCTTATTCCGAAAAATTTTAAAGTCGCCGCGACTCTTGTAATTTACATTTAAGTAACAGTTGTAATCAATTCGTACGTGAAACGCGCGGACGATTGCGATGCATTATTTGCCGAGTTGACCTTCGGATAATAATTGTGCTTTAAGAAAAGCGATTAATTTGAGGTATCCGAATTGTCAGGCAAATCTGTTATCAATCAATCGAGGCACACCCGAAGTGTTCTCTCTCCGCCTTTAGCTTCATTTTGCAACGCATATTTATGTCAAAATAGTCGTATTCCGTAGCTCGAGCGATTGAATTGCGTTTATATGAAATTTAACATTTCAAAATTACTCGTTCGTGTGCATTGAGAGAAATTTATTAGTAGGCGCTATTACATTTTATAACTCGGGGATATGTCTTTTTATGTTTATACCATTTTTTGCACTGAGAAAAATGTTACTGTTTTTATCATTATTTTAGATGCGTGCCAATTTTCGAATAAATGTTACTGTTTCTAAAAGCAAAGGCACCAGTTTTAAATGTTATAGTTGTACAAACTGGCCTGATTATGTATTAAAAGGAATATTATAAATTTAGATTTGTTTCCGAATTATGATGAAATATGGTAGCAACAAATAAAGGTCCTGAACAGGTAAGCTATTCTTCGGGAATTTTGACCAGGTCCTTTACAAATTTCCATATTTTAGGTTGAAATGAAATGTGAAATGCCTTATCATTAACCCTTCTAACTCCAATTGGTATAACATTATAGTTTATTATAAAGAGTAGTCAAATGTTATCCTTATCATGTCCTGATATTACCCACTGAAAGGGAGTACTTTTCTAGTAAAAGTGAAACCGAGTATGCCCGGTTTTAAATCCGGTCCTTCTGTGGCTTTGGCATGGCCTGACGCTAATTACAGTTAACCCGGTTGGGACCACACCAGGACCAGACAAAATAACCTGATTGGGTATTAACACCAGGTATTAGTATGGCCCAAGTCGGAAAGCCACGTTACAAATAGGCACAATGATATATGACAGGGCCCTATCAAATTTTTGCTAAAATGTTAATCCTGTTTTGGGTTTCAATTTTTACTAGGATACTAGGGACAACACCATAAACCCTATTTTAAATGTGGCACGTCTGGTCCAATTTCTGATAGGGTTGTTTGCATCCGGGTGAACCGAATATCTCGTCACAGTGTTGATCAAATTCTTATCAATGTTTAGATGAATTGTATAATTGTTATTTTATCTGTCAAAGATTGAGTTATCAAGAATAATTATCGTTACGTGATTGCGCGTTACCAGTAGTTATAGTTTTTGTTATCTCGGAATTCGTAGAGTTGATTTAATATTTATCTATCTCTTATTGTCTGTTGAGAGATATTCATGGTCATCACTCAAACTGTTTCTATAAATAAAAGCTTATCATCGATAATTAGATACTATTTGCGAATTTTCATAAACTACTTGAATTGAATTTTCATTTGATTATCAGTTTAACGTGATATAAATTGTAACGCACAAGGAAGAGAAATTTAAAATTATAATCATAATCATAAGATATATGGCAATCGGTGTCGTAAGTTAAAGACAACTAAATTTAATAACATGCAAAATACTTCTTATATGAATTGATTTTTGTTTGTTTGTTTAATTTCAAAAAGGTGTTAAAAGGTCAATGTGACAAAATCAACTGTTGTAGTTATATAATAATCGCATTAAGGGTAATTCCTTATTTTGAATTATTAAAGAGCAATTATTCGACAAATTTGACTTCATTCACAAATTCGGATTAGGCAATAAACCAATACAATAGAAAACCTCCGTACGTCAGCGTCTTCAAATGTTAACGAAGGGAAGAGAAAGTAATTGTTGGGACTTTATATTCTTTCACGTTTACAATGGGGACGCCTCAATCTTCCACCTTTTTAATCTCTTCTTCAGATATTACCCTTCTCTACTAACTTAACTACTAACATGTCTTGAAACTTTATTTTGACTATTTTTCATATACAATTCAAATTTCTGCATTAAGATAATGTAAATGCCAAATGTTTCATGTGAAAAAAAATGCAAAACTCAACTTATTATTCGTTGACATTCGAGCAGAATTTATTACAAATTGTTTCACACTGTTGCGTGAATTTTAATTGATGCGCTCGATTTGAAACAGTTGATTGTTTTGACGTTTCAATTAATAAGCGATTTCTTTTTTTTTTTAATACAATAATATAAAAAGAGAATTCGTTTGGCAACACAGCATCGTCGCGCTGAGTTTTGGCTGTATAAAAGGTCGTTCCCTTCCCATAGTCCCAAACTGTCATCAAAGTCAAAAATATTTACCTGCTGCTTTTTAAACTGAATGGTTGCTAAACACGTTAGAAATACATCGTTGAATGTAACTTTTGGTCATTAACAGATTCAATATTTCCCTCGAATAATTGTTTCGTAATAAACGTTGTAAAATGAGCAGTTTTCAAGTGTAGAGTGCTTTGTCAAATATGTATATTACTGAAAAATTGCGTAATATTAGCATAAATCTGTCGAACTATAAAAATTGTAACGCGTAACTACACAATTTCAGAAAGTGATTTTAATGAACAGAATTTTTTTCTATTTAATATTAATTTATTCCTTTTGAAGTCGGCTCGCTTGTAAGTGTATGTCAAAATGCATATTCAGACTTGTTTGAATTCCAGGCTAAAGATAATATTGTTTCATTTCTATATAATTATGTACAATTGCTTTCTACCGCAGAAATTATATGATAACATGTAAATGTATTACTACAATAAATAATGCTACTCGTATGATAAATTGACATTAAAATATTTTCATCGCAGTTTATTTATATTGTTATACTGAGAGAAACTGATATGAAAATTTTACTGCTTTAAACAGGAACTGAGTTGCATATCATCTAAGTCTTGTAAGTTACTGTTGGAAACAATTTTGTACTGTTTTGGAAGAATCAAAATGTTACTGTAAATTGACTCATCTCAATTTTAAACATTCGCATTCTTGCTTTACATGATAAAAAATATAATGCAACTCGTTTGTTTTGGACTGTTGAAAACAACTGTCTTGTTATTTTTGTGTTTCTTTAATTTTGTTTACAATAATAAAGCTATATAAATTGAAATAGTAAATTTTTATATCCTATTTCTCTCAGTGTATGACTATTTATATAATATTAACATATAAACAATAACTTACAAATCTTTCGTGCATTTTCTATTTAATAATTCTTCTTATCTCTTTGATGAATAACAAGAATGAACTTAAATAGTAATTAAATCTATTATAATTATTATATATTAATTAAATTATTTTCGCTATATTTTATAACTAAACGGGCGAGAAATAAAGTAAAAAAAACGTTAAAATAGAGATAAGAAAAAGGGGATATTAATTGACTTTCTCAATTATACTTTATAGTTGACTAAACTTTAAATACTTATTGTACGAAGTGAACTGCACTTTAGTTGACTCTAAAACCAACTTTATTTTTAAGATTAGGATATCCGAAAATTTCTCTCAGTGTATATATGAAATTAGTGATGATAATGTCACGTGATTTCTTTCTATGTAGTTTTACACAAATTGTTTAATAATTTAATAACTTGTTTAAGAGGTTAGACGCCGTCCTTAGGGCGGAAAACGACTAGTTTCTGTCCACGTTTCCTTGGTAACCACCAAGTTTCCGTCCTTGTCTATAATTAGTTGGTTTCCGTCTTCTAAACAGGGCATTTTTTGTGCACGTGTTACAATAAAATGAATAATCCCCGGTTGCTAATTTTTAAATTTCATTTCTTTCCGTGTAGATAAATTCGTATGGACGATTCAGCCACAAACATTCATCCAATGAACTCTGTAGTTTAGTTTTTATAAAATTCACTCACATAAATTTACTCTACTTATGTGAATAATAGCCGAACAATATTTCTAATTTAAATAGAAATTTAGTAGTACACTTCGTACTTTTTCCCCTGTACGTACCATGAATTGGATATAATTTCACTGAATTAATATTTATATCATACAATAAAAAAACCTGAAAAACAATAATTTATACGCGTAAGTCTTTTTTATATTTTTACCTCGATCGATAAATAAATATAATATTTAATTATAAATAAATGAGCGAGATAAAAAATTTTCAATTTTTAATAAAAAGTTCATTTGAATACGGTTAATTTCCGTGATGACTAGAATTCTGGTCGAATTAACTAATGGTTGTTTACTAAAAACTAGATAACTGGAAATAAAATTTTATAATATTCAAGAAAATTAACTATGCATACGTTTAACATTGGTATTATTTTTTCTCAGTGTAGTAAAGAAATGCTATAACTTCAATATTGTAAAAAAATATTAAATATATTTTATTATTAATGTTATTGTTAATATCATGTTATAAAAGATTTTTTGAAAATTGAACATTCATATACATTGTATATTTTTAGGCAATGCGTTCATCCATTTTAATGTGTAAATACTGTGTATTTGTACAATTCAGTATATTCATTATATTGGAATTTCGAAAACTGCAAAATTCTCTAAGTTTTCTCTTTTAATTATCTAAAGGACGGAAACTTTAGAAATTTAAGTTAAAATATTGTTTACAGAAGGTTACAAGAACGTTCGCGAACACGTTAAGTAAACATTATTTTAATTTCGTATATAATACACTGAGAGAAAACATGATAGTTGCTGCAAACAACAGTTCATTAGAAAATAGTTGCAATAACCGTATAAAGTAGTTGTAAATACCGGAAAACTATTCATCAGAACTTTAAGAAAGACTAACCCTGCATATTAGTGAATTTCTAATCTAATCGTTATAATTTAGAATGTCTAATTACTTTATAATTGTAAAAAAATGGGTTTTTTTAAGTCATTACCATTGCAATGTAGTAAAAAGGGGCGGTCCTTATTTTCCAAAGATAATGGTGGTGGTTAATGGACCTGGAAATTTCTGGGCCCATATAATGATGTATTAGTCGGTAGGCTTCAGTTGGATTTTCGAAAGCGTACTCAGTACTTCGGAAGACTTGAGTTAGATTGTCGCTGACGAAAACAAAACAAATGAATTGGTGCACGTATCTCGGTTGCACTTTTCGGGCTACGCATTATCATTACTTGAGTACTTTTTTATAATACTTGTATAAAGTGGATTTATTGTGCTTTACCTACATTAGTTCATTACTAGTTTTTTTAAAGTGTTCTTAAGTGTGAATATACTGTGAGATATTAACTCGTTTACGTCAATCAAATCAGAAAAACTGGAACGTCATTGTTATTTTTGCTGCTGGGAGATAATTCTGTATGTTGGACATTTTTTATATTAATTAAACGTGGAAAATTGTACATATTTCATGAAATTTTTACTCGCATATAAAGTTAACAATTTCATTCAGTTTATTAAACTATCGTCAATTGTTTTTTTCCTTCTAAATTCATTGAAATAAATGCTGGCATCCTTTGCACGTGGCCAGGTGAATTTTTGTTTGTTCGCGGCTTAAAGATTATTAAATTTATTCATCTTTATTATTCTTATAATTTCATCGTCACCATTATTAAAAATAAATTCATCTCGATTAGATTAATATGAAAAAATTGAAAGTGGTGAATGCTATATGATATACATTTTTATCTTTCCTTATTTTGACTGTTGAGAAACGTGTAAAAATTAAATTATTTTTATCAGTATTTTTCTTTATACGTATAATTAAATTAATATTAAATTAAATTATATCAATATTTTTCTTTATACGTATTAATAAATTAAACGATTTTAATACTTATTTTGTTAAATAATTTACTTTTTATTTTTTGCTTTTATTATAAAAAATATTAAATAATAATAAATGGGGTTTTTAAAGCATTGTAATGTTAAATATTCGAAAGGGATAATTACGGTTCTACACGGAGAGAAAAGATTAATAAAAATTATTGACATTGTTGGTAAACTGGTTTTAATGCATTTAAGAGAATGTTAATGATAATAATAATAATAATAATACTATCTATTAAAATATCTATTAAAAGAAAACAGTTTAATATTTTATTTTTAAAACTGTATATAGTACGTAAATTGATATTAATAAATATAGATTCGTAATAAAAATAGATTAGTATCATTATTAACTTTTAAGTGAAAAAACATGTAAACATCTATAATAATAGAAAATAATACAAATAATACAACAGAAATAGAATTTATATAAAAAAAAAATACAATAGAAAAATTATTTTTGTACATACACGTAGAAAAAAGTTTATGCACATTAAGAATTTTATTTATTAGTAAATTTGATCCAATACAATATTGCAGATTTCAAAGATAGTTCCTCTAGAGATGCTTCAAAATTTTACTGGTAAGGTTCAAATTAATTATGATTTTAAAATTGCAACGACTACTGCACTGACATTCTTCTTATACACTGAGAAAAATAATATAGTAATCCTGGACTCTATGTATTTCTGTATAAAATAATGCTCGACAATGTGAAAAGAAATACTACAGTTCTAATAATTGGTACTTGAAAAAGTGATACCGTTTACCAGACTGCCTGGCAAAGTTTTTAACATTGGAGCATAGAGTCTCAGAATGCCAGAAAGTATAGTAACTCTTATTATTTTATTTCTCTCAGTGTATACACTGAGAGAAAAATTGTTGTAAAAATTGTAATCTTTTTTTTGTAATTTGAGGACATAGTGGATACAGCCAAAAAAGTTACAATCAAAAATTATAAAATGTCTTCATAAAACACGTAAATATTATGATTTTCCTCTTTATTTTGACAAATGTTTGAATACATTGTGCAATTTTTTATTGTACTTTTTGCAACCTTGTCCATCGTGTCCTTAAATTACAACGGAAAATTACAATTTTTTCAACATTTTTCTCTGAGTGTAAATTTAATGGCGGTTCAACACATGGTATTTTGTAAATAATATATATATATATATAAGTCATATAACTTGAATTCATAATTTATGAAAATAAAACAAATCACGGGATAATCGCTATCAAGCTGACATATATTTTGGAGTAAAAGTGAGATTGAAATATTACACTGAGAGAAATATATGAGTATATTTTACTAAGTGTTTTCGTAAAGTTGTGATATATTATCTTTCTTTTAAATAAATACTAATATTATTTCATATATTACGAAATCATATATTACGAATTA
>JABFPN010002343.1:0-22835 GCA_022817305.1 Leptoteleia sp. ZL-2020
GTCTATATTAATATGATATTAAAATCAATGTATATAAGTTTTATTATGTATTAATATTATTGGCCCATTATTTTGTTTTATACATTTTAATGTTTCACGACACAAAACAAACGTGCCAAGTTCACGCACGCGGCATCAACCATGTGAACGTAAGAGGTTAGGTTAAGTGTGTTTCAAATTTCGATCATAAGAAAACATTTGCAATGTGGACTGTACGATATTTTAGTTATTGAAATGTAATCATTTCATTTTTATTCCTTTATATATTTTTGAATTAATAGATAGTTTAATTTTAATGAAAATAAATAATACTTTTTCATATATTTTTTGTTATTATTATTTTTAATTTTTTATTTAAAATAAATTATTAAATTTATTTCGTATTGACAATTTTAAATGAATTTTATATTTTTATATTTAAATATTTATATATATCGGAGAAACTTAATTCTAATGATTATGTGAATATAAATAATTACAATGTCAAAAACCTAAACGTTCTTCGCAGTCTTTGCGTTCCGATGTCTGGAACGTTTTATAATGAAAACGTTCTTTTTCGACTAAAGTGTTCCGTACAGAACACATTATATGTTCTGCATTATCCGTTCTATTTTATAGAACGTTTCAACACGTTCCAAAATATGAAAAACGGATCTAACGTTCTCTCCGGAACACTTTATGTACATGTGTTCTGTGGAGAACGCATTAATTTTTTTCAGAACGTTTTATTGCCGTTCCCGTTCTTTTCGGCACACTTGAAGAACGTCTGTTTTTACAGTGTAGCAGGAGATTTACTACGCGATTACATTTTCCATTAAAAGTGACTTTAAAGTAAATAACACGCGTATATTATACGCATATGTTTTGAGTTTGACGATGCAACAGAAAATCTGTAAATTGCACATTATAGGGGGGTGGGGGGGAGGGAAAGAAAGGGAACGTCAGATTGCATAGTTAACTTGTTCAATCAAACGTTGCATTTATAACCGCGTGATAAATTAATCCGGCGCCGCTTATTTATTATAATTAAATCGTTATCGAACTAAATATCCTATTTATTTCGATAAACTTACAAGCGTGAAATTCATGGCGGCACTCCATAATATTGTTAATCTCGCGTGACACCATAAGTATCGCATGATTCCGCGAAAAGCCATCATTCAGACAGCGGGGAGTTCTTGAGATGATGTATGTACAAGAGATGCATTCCGCAAACAGAGAAGCGGGCTCTCGCGGATCGCGCTTTCTGAGAAAGTGCAGACGGCTAGTTTGCAAACAGGAGTGTTATAGACTCGACCGTTGCACTTCTTCAGGCGCCTGACGAGGTAATTGAATAACCGATAACAGGACTGTCCTGAGCTTTGTGTTGGTGGAAAACAGCGGTTTTTTTTTTACCAAATCCTCCCCCTCCTACCCTCCCCACACTCTCACTGGCACCTCGCCATCTTTTTAAGGTCCTAAGGGACCCTCCGTGTGACAACATTGGTACACCTTTCCCTGATTTTTTAGTTTTCACGGCTTACAAAATTACATATCTTAATTCATATCGTTTAAATAGGGTTCAAATCTTTATTTTATAGTAAATTTAATATATTATATGTGTATTTTATTTCTAAATTTCTGAATCTTATGAATGACTCAATTCAAAGATTTATATAATTGCAAAAGATTAATTCTTGAAGTAACCATTTAAAAAGAAGAGATAAAGATACATGTTGAGCCTTTGGTTTATTTTATAATTTTTTTTTTTTTTTTTTTGGTTATCAACGGTTCTTTCCAATCCATTCTAGGGAATTTTTATAGTTGATTGAAAAAATGTTATTAAAATTAAATATTCACCGTCGCGGCGTTCCCGTAGTCTTTTTTGGGTCAAATGGTAAATTGTTTTGATTAAATGCGCGCTCAAAAGGAACGTTTGTGCTTGACAATTAAAATAGGCTTTGTAAAAAGAGTGCGATGAATTTCGAACCTTTTTTTTTTCAACCGTAGCATATTTTATGTGGCGACGTGTACTTTTTTCATGGCTCGGACACTATTTTCGACGCAACAAAAGCCACGTGTAATTAACCCGTATGTTTAATTCAGTTGTTTTTCGGCAGATACAGCGAACTGAAAGTTGCAATATTATATATTCAAATTCAAATTAACTAGCTTTTTTCTTTTTATTTGTTTTATTTTATCAAGTAGTATTATATATGTTGAATCGATTTATAATTGTGGGAAAAATATATACATTTGAAACATTTTTGCACTGTTGTAAATGCACGCAGTTTTTCAATGCGATGCAATCTATAGAATTGTTTATCAGGCATCAACTATTTATAATATCAAAAGAATTTTACAATTTACAAAATTCACGGATGTTGCGCAGTAATTTTGGAATGCAAAATATTCGCATTGTACAAAAACAGCAAAGTTTAAACATACGATCCGAAGTTATTACTTTTTTTTTTTTTATTACTGACTGAAAATGATATGACAGCAGCGGCAGATAAAAGAAATCATATAGCATTTTGAATTTAAAAGGTAAACTTTAGAAGTATTTCAAATTTGATGTTATATTTGCAATCAAAAATGAACAAAGCAAATATTTTTCCGCAATAAATCGCTTCGCAACCAGCGGATTATTTTACATCTACTAGAAAGTTAATAGAATGTTTCAGTTAAAACAAACTGAAAATTGTTGGACGAATAATGCCTTTACCTATACAACGATACAATTCTGTAGATTTTATTACATTTTTAAACACGGGAATAAATGAAAAAATGAGTGCAGAAACAATATGCAAGCGCGAATCATAATTAAGTTTTAACCTTATGTTGATTAATAAGTACTCTTTTGCACGGTTCAAAAGATCAAAAAATTTTTAAAACGTATTACATTATTAATATCTTTATTTTTCCCGTAATAACAAAAAACAAAAAAACGAACAATATCCTTAACAACAAAAATGTCAACTAGAATTCCTCGAAAGTTGACTGGCATGAGTATAAAATCGAAGGAGATGTCGATTTGACATCCTTCGGCTGGCATTTTTTTCGCGTCTCGACGAGCATTGTTTAGCATTTTCCTGTCTGAAGGAAAAAAGGATCGGGGGAAAAAAAAGGAACGCAGAAAAGGATGGAAAATGCACAAAAATGCCATTGGGGTAAGTCGCGCGCGCGGGAGCCCTCTCCGCCTTCGATTTATATTCAGAAGCGTCATTTCGTTCGACATGCATGGGAATCCGTTTTTTGTCGGGGGTAACATTTGAATTTGCGTGCGGGCGAGAGCCCGAAGTCGCGTACGCGGCGGTCGCCGGCGGAAAAAAGCCGACGTGTTTTTGACTTGTCGCGTCTCGTGTCGTCGGCCGGGAATGCGCGCCGCGCGTTGTCAAGGTGGTTAAAAAAGGCTTTCGCGGGGCGCGCGCGCGCGCGCGCACTCGTCTCGTTTTCACGGTTTGTTTGCCGCTCATTCTCGGCGACGAATCCACTTTGCGCCCGGGAAAAATTTGCGCCACCGCGGCGCGTCATTTCGGCTCTCCCTCGTCACTGGACCGGAACCCCCCGTGACAGCGCCGAAAAACGCAATATCCCCAGACTTCCTTCCACCACGTCGAACCCGCTGAGTCGCCTTTTCAGCGCGAATCTAATCAACGGATTGCGCTTTCGTGAAACCCAGCGCCACCGACTTGTGACACGCGTCTACACAAGGCTTTTATTGGTTGAGAATGTACGACGATTCATTGTGAAAGGCGCGTCGCGAGCGGCGCCAGCGATCGCGCCGGTAAACCTAATTTTACGTCGCGCGCGCTCTAAAAGTTCAAGTGTATAAATAAATTTTTATATTTTTGCGGCGCTCGAATTTACAGCGCGTGCCGTAAATTTCTGTTGTATTATACAAATAGTTCAAGAAATTTTGCGCCGTCGCGATTTGTTTGGCGTGCTGCTAAATTTGCGATAAGCATAATGCCGTAAAATAAAGTGGGATAAACCGAATAACTGGCATTCTGCGTTCTAAAGTGCCCGATATATACTGTCGATTCGGAAGAATATAAACTTTTTTTTTTCTTCTTCTTCATCTTTTCTTTCGGTTACGGTTTTATTATAGGAATGTTTATTAGAAATTTGATCGAATGCGCGGTGACAATTCTGTTAAGGAAAAATATTTATTTTACCGCTTTTCATTTCATTTATTATGCTTTATACTTGTTTCATTTTATTATTATTAACTTCATGTTTAATAGTACGTAAAGTATGTGAAATATTTATAAACGTAAAAGGCATGATGTACACATAAAAATTGCGGATTGTAAAATTATATTATACTGTAATATATAAAAAAAATTTTTATAATATTTGTAGAGTACATTCTTCGTTTCAGACTAATAAATCTTGAACATTTTTAAAATATAGAGATTAAGAATAATATATAAGAAGAACTAGAGATTTGGTAACTGTATATCATATATAATATATCTAACTATAAACATATTAAAACATAAAGAAGTAAAATATTTTGCAAATTATAATCGCAGGATATAAATGAAATGAATTAATTAGTTGCATTGTTAAATCTATTGTCCTCACTTTAAATATAATTCCTTAACACGATTGTCATGATTACTTTTATGCGTGATAAAGACTGAGAAAGAGAGTTTTTGAGCCCACGACACTCGTATGTTTTTACGATTTCGGTGGGGTGATTTGATTTATGGCGATTTTTGGGGAGAACTTCGGAGTGCTTTCCGGGAAGGTGAGTTGTCCGGAGTTAACGATGAATAGGGAGGAGTCCTAATGTTCTTCGTCTGTTTCCCAAGCGAGAAAAAATCTGCCACCATGATATATTTAGTGTGTTTAGGAATCGAAAAAAATGCTTGTCAAGAAAGATTGATCAAGCTGACAAATTTTTTATTTATCGATAAAGCTATTTTTTAAATTGTCGTTTTATCAAATATACGTGCAATCGATGTATTTGATAAATAAAGTGTCTACCAAAGATACTCCTTTTATTAAATAAATTCTAAATGCGGGAATTGTTTATTCATTATACTTTGAAATGTTGAAAATATCCTTCGTAGAACGAACTTTGAGTGAAGACACGAAATACGTCTTCTGAAATTTTTGTCTAACAAAATGACAGAGTGATAGACACTTAGTCTCGATTTTTATGGAAATTCGTGTGTGAAAGATCCGGATATGGAAATCCGGACATGAAGTATCAAAATTGGAAATCAAACGATTGATGTAATAAGTTTTCCAACTTCTTTTGCATCAAAATGCGTATAAATCCAATTTTCGAAACCCCGACTCCGAGATAAGGAATATCCAAAGAAATAAGAACACTACTTAAAGCGATTAAATCTGGAAAGTAGTTGATGGAAATAAATTTTCTGTTGGAAGTAAAAATTTAAAACATGTAAACGCGTGTAATATGTACTTACTAAACAATTAATTAAACTGGAACATTTTGAATATCATTACGGATCCGAAAATAAGTATCTCGGCATTATGTGAGCTTTTTAAAGAGCAGAAAGGAACGGTTTTTTCAAAAAGACACCATTGTGCGTAAGTTTAGTATAAAATGATGAAAAAGCGCAAGCGGTCTTAATTAAGGTTGACCAACAAGCAAACTTATCCGCGACACAAGTTTTCTTAGAGGCAAGAAAGCCGGCAGACAGACGGCTTCTCATTTATTTCAAACGCAGAGGTCCTTCGAGCCCTTTTTCACCAGCAGCTCCGCTCTCTCCCTTCGTATATGAATGGCGCTCAAAGGCGTTGGTCGACGTTGGCGTCGAAGAAGATGATGGGCAGGCTTCTCGGTGGGCGAGCCGGGTAAACATGCGGGATTATTAAACCTTCAGTACAGGGGGACGACGTTTCGTCTTTGATTGGCCCCCGTCGTAATGGGAATTTTCGACTGGGATGAAGCCTTTCCCCGACTGCGAATTCGATTGACGCTCTCAACCGCGCCAGTTTTGCATTCTCGTCGCAAAATAAACTTTAATTAAGTTATATAGTCATAATTTTGTCGGCTAATACACTGTGCATTGCAGGCTTTTCCATCGATTAGTCGAAGTTGTTGAACTTTTCTAATTTAATTTAGACTGACAATTAAATACGAATTTTTTTTATACTTTAATTCGACCTTTAAATTATGCATTAACCAAGCAAATTTTATTCTTTTTGTACTACGTTTTTTTTAATTTTTAATTACTTCCACTTTGTTCATATAAAATAATTTCTTGTTACTGGATTTGGACTTTAGTTGAGTTATAGTTTTATATATTTTGAAATTCATTGATTGTATAATTCAATATTTATATGATGAAATTGTTTTTTCTCGTGTTCAAAGAAGAATGAAATTAAATAATTATAAATTATAAATGTATAATTTAAGGGTCCTGAACAGGAATGCGATTCAGATGGTCGATTCGATAAGTAAACGGTTGGAAAAGTGTACGAAAAATGTGAATCAACAAAATATTTGTTGTCATTCAATTAGCAGGGAGTGAAGTTGGCCGGCGGGATAAAGAATCGCGGCTTTTACGCGGATTAAAGTGAGTGCTTAAAAAATAGAAGGCGAATTCGACAACGAATTGTCACGACTCGACTCTTAATCCATTAGGAACAACTTTGCTTTTTGCAAATATTCGCAACATATATCCAGAATTTCGAGACGATGTGATCCATCAGTTGTATGTACTTATATCGGCATGTTTACATGGACTGTCTCGATATTTAAATGCCCCGTGTCCCTGACAAGGATGGATATACGCTGGAAAAATAAAAAAAAAGTAATGTATATGAAAAAGGGAAAGCGATAGTACAGAATGGATGAAAAATGTACAGCGTAGAAAAAACGTGTAGCGACTAAAAAATATTAACATTAAAAAGAAGAAAAAGTTACATAAACCAGGAGGAACAATCTTCTTTTTTTCGCAAAACAACCCTAGTAAAAATCAAACATATATGTTCGTATATGGATTAAGAAAAAACATATATGGTCATATATGGATTAAGAAAAACATATATGTTCATATATGGATTACGAAAAAAACATATATGTTCATATATGGATTAAGAAAAAGCATATATGTCCATATATGGATTACGAAAAAAAATCCATATATGAACATATATGTTTTTTCTTAATCCATATATGAACATATATGTTTTTTTCGTAATCCATATATAAACATATATGTTTTTCTTAATCCATATATGACCATATATGTTTTTTCTTAATCCATATATGAACATATATGTTTGATTTTTACTGGGGAATGTATATGAGAAAAAATTGATTTTACTATCGCGAAGTAACGTGACATTTTTAAGCATACGACTTGTTCACCTATTCAAATAAACCGTCCTGTCAAGATGGGTTTAATTAACCATAAAATCAGTAAAACGTATTTCTATTCGCATTATTTGGTTTTCTTAAACCATAAATATTTCAATCGCGTGATTCGAAGAGAAAGGCGATAAACTTTGAGCCAAAGTGGTATAACCTTAGATGTTATCTATCGGGAAGCATTAAATAATTCACGTGTAATTTACACGAAGCTTGACTTTTTGCATCGGTCATAATTAAAATAAAAAGGGGGAGAAAAACGCCTTTATCTGTGCTCGCGGGCACGCGCATAAAAAATAATGAATTATGGACGGTGTTGCAACGCGTCGCAATTACGATAATAAATCGCGCTAAAAGGATCGAAATGACATTGGTGTTTACACGAGTGAAGAAATCCACTTTTCCTTGCGCGGAATATGAACGGCTGATTCGAGCCGGGCAAACGAAACAAGCAGCGCGCCTCGATTTAATCCAGTGGCGCTCGCGCTTCCATTTCCGAGCGCCACGTAATGAATCGAGTTATTAATTTCGCGTCGCGAAGACCATTTTTTTTGCCCCGCGACCAAGCGACGTCGCTTTGACGCGCGATCTCGATTTCCTCGGATCACAAAGGAAAGGAAAATATTACTTTTTCATTTCCGCTGCGACGAATTCGCGTTATTAAATTCGCGCGATCGTTTCAATGTTGAATTCCTTTTGCGTGCCGTCAAATGGAATTCGAAACGAGTTCAGCGATTAGTTACTGCTTTTATTATTAATTGTACAGTTTATTCTGTAATGATGTTTCTTTAATAAATCAAAACAGACATAGAGAATTAACGTCTTTTAATCATTTTAATGCTTCTTCTTTTTTGTTTCAGGTAAGTGTTGCCCTCACAATCCATTCTGTTGCAGTACGTAAGTGATGAACATTTTTTGCATTTTTTTTAATTCAGAAGAAGGACAACTTTTTCTCAATCTTATTGCTTTAAATAGCATTAAATTTTATCCCAGGTATTATAAAAATAATTAATTTAATTCAATCTTAATTATATATTCTTAAACCGTGCGAGTACTGTTTGAAATGAAAGTAGAAAATATTATAATTTTCATATCACTTTTTAGCACGATTCATTTTACAACTTTTCATTTTCCAATCGTACAGTTCAGTTGACACAAATCATGTAAAATTTTAATACCATTTTTTTTACGGTAAATATTATATTACTGCGTCAAGAAAGAACACTTAAATCAATTATTTTTATAATTAATCACAAAATCTAAAATAATTTTCGCACAGAAATTAACACGGGATCTGTGCTCTTATCCCTAAATCATTATTAAATATCATACGAATAATATAAATATTAATTACAATCCACATAATAAATGTTTGATACTGAGCGATAAATATAAATTGATGACGGTGGTAACAAAGGTTCAATATGCATTATACTAATTGCAATGTATGATGCGTATATATAACATCGTCCCGCGCTTCGTGCTCGGAATCGCGCATTTCAAGTGGAATTTTCGTTGGCGATAAGATAGGGGTGATTTGGTTTCGCGAATAACGACGATCCGGATTGGAAATTAATGGGCATCTAAGCGCGCGGTATTCTTTTACATGGAACCCGTTTTCTCGCGAGATATCAAATCCATCTGGCGCAGGTGTTCGCACCACGCGACGCCTGTAACTGAGGCACAACACTTTAAGCTAAATGCCTGCACTCGTGTGTGGGCGTACTGTAATTAACAAGCTGTCGCTCAACAGGACCACCCATTGCTCCAAATACGGCATCAAATGGACACTGATTGCTTGACTTATCTCATCTCCGTTGTTCGAACTGAACCACGCTCCCTATTTATCCGCAATATCAGCACTCGTTTCATTTCTTTTCAATTGGCCCCCACCCGCCACAATTTATCCACACGACAATCTCATTATTCATTATACATTTTGCAACCTATACACGTTATTAAGTTATTATTCCGAATGGCAATGTTTATAACATATATCTGACAATGATAAAGCATGCATTTGGTCAATTATGGTCGTTCATTTTGATTACTCGTACGTTAATGCGCGTTAAAGAATGCCAAATTTGCAATTATAATAATTTCATATTATAAATAACGGGCTAACAATTATCATCATTAAAATGTGTAATTATTCAAAAGCAGTGGATTAAATTTTTTGAACTGAATATTGATGTTTGAAAAACAACAATATAGTTGTATTTAGGCTGTTAATATGAAAGCGTCGATTTAAATTGATTATATAATATTAATGACGCGAAATACTAATGGAGATTTGAATTAATAAATTAGTTCGTTAAACGATTCAAGTTTTCGAACGTTTATGCTTGATTCATTGCACTTTGATTCATTTGAAAATATTTAAGTATTGATCTCAAAATGTTTTATTCGTTTAAATTTTGCTAAAATACTTTTTTGTGCTTTCGAATTCAAACGACTTTATCATAATTTGGCCAATAACTAAAAGAGAATGTATAATAAAAAGAAAAGGAGGAAGAGCGTTAACATTGCTTCACATCTCGCTTCATTTAAAATATTTAGTGATCTTCTCAATAATGCACATATACGTCTGACAGCGAGAAATCGTTCAGTAAGTTTTCATGATGGGGAGTTAATTCTTCGACACAAGCTCGCGACATGGCGAAAGTCCTGTGTTGGGCACAATCAAGTTTCTTGGTTGTCTGCTGATTGACTAAATTTGTACTCAAAATAGTTTAATGAATCAGATTGACGGCTCGAAAACTGCCACTGAAGGGAACGAGGGAGGTTACTACGATCGATGCATTTAAGCACAAGATTTTTTTCTCCTCATTCCCACATTTGTCATTTCGATAATAAAATAATAAACTACATCCCTTCGTTGAATGGTTAATTTAAGAAAAGAAAAAAAAAGGTGTGAGTTGTCAGACAATATAATGTCATCTTAATTCATTTAGTTGAGAAAATATTAAAATAGATTTTCGTAAAACTGTTCTTCCAATAATTGAAGATTAAAAATATTTGTTGTGATTTTACTGAATTATATTTATACTTAGTTCTTTTAACAGTTTGTTGTAGTATTTCAAAATGCCGTGGTTTCTTCTTACATTCATTTTAAATCAATAGAAAAGGTATAGGAGAAATTAAATAATAATCGTTAGTATAATTTTAAAATTTAAATTTTAATTACAAAGTTTTGGCTTAACGCGTTTTTTTCATTTACTGGTTGATAAAGAGGATAATGTGGCGGGATCTAATTGCGAATGGTCCAAAATCCAAAAAGCATGATTTATGAACCCTCTCGCATGCACTGCCGAACGTAATGGCACCGGGGGACGGGAAATTTCGACGCGTTCTCGGAGCTTTCCTCGGCGTTGAAGCGAATCGAAGACACGTGCCACAAAAAATGAAACAGATAAATTATTCATTTCATTTCATAACCAGTGTTTACCAGCGCTCCCATCATTCACATTCGAGTCGTAAAGTTATTATTTGTACTTGTAACAAATGATGGAAGAAAATGGAATGACAGTGCATATGAAATGTCGCAGATTTATTACTCAGCCGTAAAAAAAAAAAAAAAAATGAAAACCGGCGTTGTTTTTGGATATAGTGTATTGTTAACTTTTGACTAATGGGACGTATAAATTTACAAGGGAATTGTAAATTTCTCGAATGCAAACGGTTAATTTTGCAAGATTAATTGGTCGAGTTGGTAAACGTCCATTCCACTTCTTTTTTTACCAACAGAATTGAAATTGTTTGGAAACATTAGAATTTTTCGAGCAACAGTTGTAATGTTATGAAATATTTATTATAAATATATATCATTTTTATTTCAATAGTCACACAGTGGTACGGTTTATAAAATATTCGGTATTTTTTGTAACCAAATGGAGCCAAACACGCAGTGTATTTTTCACAATTTGTTAAAAATCTTCTACATAAACTAGTAGTAAAATATAAATTTAAAAAATTCCCTTTATAAAAATATCTTTCAAAAGTATATGTTTAACACTGAGAAAGCAAAATTTTTTACATCATTTATAACTCAGTTCTTTTAAATTTGCAAAAAAAATTTTAAAATATTTGAAAGTAATTAATTTTTTTTCATTAGAATATAATTAAAAAAAAAAAAAGATTTATGCATGCAATGTTTGGAACATTTCACCGATAAGAATATATCCATCTAAAATGCTGCGCGCTGTGTAGTTGAGTTGCGGCTTGTTTTCCCACGTTTGAAAGTGCACTGCGACTGGCTGCTTTATTTCCACGCAAGATTACGCGAACGCGGCCTCCCCGAGTGTGCATAATGTATGCGCGGCGAATGATACGCCGAGTTGCCATTCATCTCTTTCGTCGTTTATCGTTTCGCTATTCCCTTTTGAAACGGGATACGCGATGCGCGCTCGTGCTCACCTCGCCCAAGAACTCGCGCGCCCAAGTAAGTGATTAGACGTAGACATCAAATGAAATTAATATCGTTGATGACTCGGAGCGGCTCGGCCACGCCAGGACTTATCAGATTCGACGTGGATTAATGCGCGACGCGACTTTTTTTCTTTTTTTTTTTCAACGGCATTGAAATATGTGAATATGGGATTTGCCATTTTTTACCGTTAGCTTATACGTGCCGCGCAAAGAAAAAGAGCCAATCGTTGAAAAAGATTTTATAAAGCTTAGATCACACGGCATACGATGGATGGAAATAGATCAAAGTACGCTGACCGTATTATATAAACGTAAAGAAATAGTATATATGTAAATATACGGATCCCTCCTCTCCATAAAAATATGATTTTACCTTTATATCTATTAAATTATTACTTGTAATAAAAAGTAAAAATTTTTTTCAAAATGATAAAAAGTTTTTGGAAAAAAATAGTTATTTATTTTGTTCTTAATTTGTAATTTTAATTATATGTACAACACACAAATTATGATTCATTGTATACTTGAAGTATATAAATGGAAGGTCATATAATTATTTCGAAATTCGTTCAATTGGAATTTATCATAAAAGTGCCAAAATTAAGCTTTTGATAAGTACCCTTAAACTTATTGATTGCCTAATGAATCTAAATTTGAATGATTAATGGAAATGATTAAATGTAATACAAATATTAATCTTAATTGAATGACCAATTAATGAAAGCCGAAATTCGAATCATTAGTTATAATTATGATGCCGCTCGTCAATGGAGTGCAATTCGCGAATCTCATTAAAACTGCATGCGAACATTTTACGAAAATAAATATTAGTTCGACTCGTCGCCGTATCGGGTGTCTATCGAAATCATCAAAAATGCACAACCTTTAATGTTGCCGTTGATATTGAATTGCTTTATATTCGACAATGATATCGCTTGCGCGTGGACATCTTGATTATTACAATTGCGCGCACGATCGCGATTGCACACAATAACAATCGCGATAATTATTGCAACAGTAGCAACGAACTGAAATTCTGCTCGCATCGAGCAACTCCCCCCCTTTAACAATGTTGTTTTGTTGTTATTTGCATAACGAATAACGATATTACACTTAATAGGCTCATCATGAGCAATAATAAATACGGCACAATGCGTTCCGTTTTATTGCGCATGCGCGAGATCGCGTTACAGAACTATTTTATTAGCGAGACGTGAAATGAAATAAATTTCAGTCTTATACTTTATTCCCGCGAAGCGGCTGTAAAATGTGGCTAATTAACTCACGCTAATTGTTGAAATAAAATACAATATAATAAATGGCCTTTCAGAGGGGGGGTGGGGGCAGTATTAAATGAGGCGTTAAATACCATTTGGTAAATCTAATCGCTTTGATCAATCAGTGTAAATATATTGATCGATCCATTCATATAATTAACGTCCTAAAGTCTCTTAATTATAAATCATCTAATTATCGGCAATTATAAAATCACACATCTATTTACAATTACAATTGTAAATCTCGGAAACTGATTTAACGGAATTGGCAAAGTTTGCAAATATATTTTATTTTTATTGTTAATTGAATTAATTTCGATTCGATAAACTTTTCAATAAAAGTAGGATACTTATTAAAATTTAATTAAAAGAAAATTTTTATTTGAGATGCAGAAAGTTAATCTTATGTATGGTTATCATCTTTTCAGTTAAGAATCTGAAATATATAAAATTGCATAAACATTACATTATTTGCGGGATGTAAGATAAATAGAGGGGAGGGGGGGAAGAGAAGTTGATTTACAGACGTCTGCGTATGTTTGCAAGTGAATTTGTCACGAAAAAAAAAAACATTGCACGAACAATGGATCGGGAATCTTTCGGCACACACGAAGTAAACTGTGATTCGAAGTTAATCCCCGCGCGCGCGCGCGCGTCCCATATTCATTCGCGTCGGATCCCCGCGCTAGTACATTCGTCAAGGAGATGATTAACCGAGGGCGCTTTTGATGTGGGATAAACAAACACGGCCGCATATTGGCCGTGCCGAGGGCCTGCATTAATAAACAGTCATTGACTCGCTTTTAAGTCGATGCCTCGGTCAGTAATTAAATACACGGGAATCGATGCCGGCCCCGGAGGACAATTGCAGTTGTTTGGCGGTCGGCCACCGGGTCAGCCGGTGCTCGCTGGATAACGCACGGGCGTCACAATAAAATTATCCCCGACGCACACGCACACGCACGCACACGCACACCTGGCGCCGAGCGATGACGCCAATTGCGATTGACATCTGACACAATTTTTCACTCGTACAATTCACGAGCAGCTATTTGATTTCCTTCCACTAATTAAACAGACACCCTGCCGGTGACGTGTCGCAAGTTTCACATTTTCAAAATTCGCCACACGTCCACTTGCTTGTCCTGCCCGCTTTTCACATATCCGACAATTTTTCCATTACAACGCGCGTACGTGCTTTTGTTGTATAAATTTTACTCGAATTTCACATGATCTATCAATTGGCGTGATATTAACTATGCCCTTTTTTTTTCATTCTGCTTAATGTGGTTACCTTACGTGTATTCACTTAAGGTGATTTCTCAGAGAGTCAAGTGTCAAAAACGTTGTTCGGTGTACAGGCTTGGGTAGTGACATAGAATTATACCAAAATTTGGTAGGATATTATGTAAAAGTGAGAGAATCGTTGGATATACTTTATTTGTCAAATCTAACTTTATTTTTTTATTAATTATATATAAAGGATTTTCTCACTTTTACTTTGCACTATGTCAAATTTCGGTTTAATTCTCTTCACTAATTAACTCTGTGTACCGGGACGGAGCTTGTGATATGAACTGTAGTACCACTTTAAGGTCCTGTTGGGATTTTTGGATTTCTTCCATAAAAAGAGAAGATATGAAATCGTAGACGTTTCCCTATCCGGCCCTGAAATTGCATTCCATTTTGGAAATGAAAGCTTCGAAATACACTGAACGTGAAAAAGTGATTTTAGAAATTTTGCCAGGCGAATATCATTCGCAGTTACAAAGGCAAACAAATCGTACGGCGCGTTTATCGTCGAGCGTATTGTTCACGTACGAGTAAACTAGCAGCAAATATATCGAAATAATATCCGCGACGGTGTAATGTAATATTCATCGGGTTTGCCGCGGCGCTCTGGTCGGCCGGGTTATAACGGTACCCGCGGTTCGCCGTAAGTCGCGATCGTTCCCCGCCGCGGTAATTAATGCGGCGGCGGCTTGTTTATTTATTTTAACGCGCGGCGGTAATTGCGAGACTTGGTTCGCCGAGGCGCGGCTTCGATGCCTCCTTCCGTCGTCCCGTTAATTGATTTCTCATCGCGCCCGACAATTCGTTTATTTTGTATTCTTTGTCGGTGCGATTGCGCCGGCGGAGTGTTGGGAGTCGTTACCAAGGTCGCGCACGCTTCATTTGCGTTTCAATCGCGCGCTGCCAACGGATTCTTCGCGTTATGCCTGCTTAATTGTTGTTTACTCGGGCAAATTTTCTCGATACCCGACAAATAAAATGTCGTTTTGTTCCAACCGATTCGTTAATTATTTCAACTTGTACGTATTTTTATTAATTCCTATCGAACGGTATTTTTTTCTTTTTGCTCTCGCATAATTAGAGAAAAGGGAGTGATAATAAATAATGAAATTCAATTAAACCGACTTTTCGAATCGTTCAATTATTTAATATTTATTCGAAAGTTTTGCAAAACCAAATGTAACAGAAAGCTATCAAAAAAAAGAAATAAAAAAAAGGAAAAAAAAGATGGAATAAATATTTTTCAACTGTAACACGTATCGCCAACAAAACCAAAAACTTCAAATACTGAGATTTGATATAAAACATTTCAACTACTGTATTTGAAAAGCGATGCTTTTAGCAAGCTGTCTTGCCCAAACAATGGAATTAAAATTCATTGAAAAAAATACTTTTGGCGCCCAGCGACCTGACCAACAATGTCTTTTTCCAAAATAACAGAATTTACACGGCATTGTTCGTATCGAACAACAAACAATATTTACATTGAAATGAAGAAAGTAAAAAAATAACACAACCATTACGTCGCGCGCACTCCCAAACTATCTGGTAAACTGAACGTTGATTATAATACAATAAAACGAAATAAAATAAAATAAAATAAAAACGTGCATTTAAAACGTCATTAGTTGGAAAACGAAAACGACCGATAACGTTCGCAGAAACGAATCGCTCAACATAAAATTCACATTACTCCCCCGTTGAAACGTTATATTTATTATAACGGAAATGAATAAACGTTTTGCAATAAACGTTATGCAACATTATTGGAAGATAAAAAAAAAAGAGCTGACGCTTTCATTCCTGTCATCGAACGATCATTTCGAATTGTCTATTTTAATTTTTCACCGCACCGTATCAATTTTTCGTATACGACTCTGTAATGAAGATTGACACATTTATACTGATGCGGAGTGCGATATTTTTTTTTTTTTCATTCTTTCTTTCTTTTTTTTATTTGCATTTTATCGTTCGAAATGCGCTTGATGGAGCGCGTATCGAGCGCGCAAAATCCACTTAAAGGTATACTCGAAGCCAAATATATTAACACGTCGAACAAAATATTTCACTTTGATAGTTTTGTCGAGGCACTCGAGACTCCTTGTCGACGTCACTACGCTCTTTAATCGGGCAAGTGCGACGAATTAATTGAATATGAAGCCAAAATAGAGCATCCCCGTAGCGCGATTCAGTACTCGCACACATTCAGGGAGGCGCCCTACACACACACACACACATATACAGATACTACGCGCCTTTCAAACAATCGTGACGCGTTCTTTTTCATCCATTCATAAAGTGATTAAAAGTACGAGATCTCTTTCGCTTGGCTACCGCTGAATGGTCTTTGCAAATCATTATTGGTACGGCTTTGAAATCATATTTTCTATGATTTTTCGTGTCGCATATATTTTACCTCCGCTTTTTTTTTCTCTTCCTTTTTTTCCGCGACAAACATCGAAAACCCCGATTGCAAATTACTCTTTTTCAGTTGGTTTTTTGGGAAAGATTGAATATTCCCATTTTCCGGCATGGAACAAAAAGTGAAAGAAAATAATATAGAAATAATGAAAAAGGGACAAATAGAAGATTCAGATGGTATTTCGATAGGAAAAAGAATTGATTGACGTGCGCGGATATATTTTATTCGCCTTAAAAATAAAATATTGTACTGAACTTAAAAATAAATATTTATAAGTTAGTAATCCCTCGGCTTAGACTCGGGCTATTAACTTAAAACTATTTATTTATTTGTTTTATGCAATATTTCACGCCATCTGGTTAGCATGGAAAAATAAGAACTATAAGGAATGGATTAGAACCTTGATATTGTACTTCATTTTTTTTCTTTTTTGTTTATAAGAAAACAATTGTTATAATTCATTATTTAGCTAAGACAACTGTCTTTTAGATAACCGAAGAAGTCGACTGATTTTTGAGTTATTATTGTCACAAAATAGTTATCATTATATTTCTTTATTTTGATAGTTTGGATATAGTTTCATTTTTTGACTCATTTCTTTAACAGAACACATCAATCCACCCGGAATTCCATAATAGATGTTTTCCCAAAAGGATAAAGATAATGGAATTGATTTGTAAAGATCAAAAAGCTATCCCAATAGATAGTTGGAAACTGTCATAGAAGAAATTCCCGTGAAGTTTTGAATTATAAATGTCTCGTAATCTAACCGAAACTTCCCATCGAATGTTGTAATTAAATAACATTTGAATTACATCTCCGTACAAATTTAATGCTTTCTTATTTTTCGCATCAACTACTTGTTAGTTTTGATAGCCGTAATTTAATGGAGTCGCAAGTTTGACGTTTTTGTTTAATTTACGCAAAACTTTGTGAAGATAAATTTACTTTTAATGACATGTTATTAAATATGGAGTACATTTTATTTCGAAACGCTTGGTTTCACAAATGCAATGTACAAACTGGGCACTAATGAAGTAGAAATGAGATCTTGGGGTTTTCGAGAATAACGTTTTGGGGTTAATTACTCCATACATTACAGGTGCACGTTGTTGCCACTTTTTATAGGCTTTCTGGGAAAAAGGGGTTGGATAATTTAGTCCGTCTACGACCTGCGTGCGGATAATGAACGCGAACAAAATATCCGTAAATCGAAAAGCGGTAATGAGCAATAATAATTTCGATTTTCCGTAGGTTGAGGTTCAGTTTGCATCGATGGACATTATAAATAAACGGCCTTCTCGGCGCGGAATGGAAAAAATATACAACAGAAAGTGTTTTTTCAGTTTTTATCTTCTTAGCTCGTGGGAAAAGGAAGTCTCGGTATAATTTCGTTTTCGTAGATTAATCGGCCAGTAAAATAATCAAGATTGAAGATCCTATTGAATTTATTACATTGCAGAATGTAAATTATGACAGCTGTGCACCGCGTTGAAATTCTAAATATTTTCTTGAGGAATTTCACCTTAAAAAGGGCGAAATTGTTCCGATAAGCGTCGAAACTTTTGTAATTACCTTTACACGTAATTCATATGAACTTCTAGATACGAAAACTTAGTTTTTAACTTGTAACAAGTGTAATTTCCCATTATACGTGAGATTTTAATTATCTATTACTGAAATTTCTGTACAAGTAATTTGCTAGTAGAACCCATAGGAATGCCGGTAATTAATATCGAATATTTCTATTCCACATGTTTTATACGATCATTCAATTTGCTACGAATTTTTATAATTCTACATCCACTTGACTTAATTAATTCGAAGATATTTTATTTACCCATAAAATTTAACCCATTACTTAGAATACTGAAACCTGAAACAATGGCAATTATTATATATATTTACAAAAAGAGATATGTTTACTGAATATTTAATAACTTCATACTCAATTATTGATTATTTATAAAATAATAAGTATAATGGACCAATAAAAATGTTGAACTTGTATTAATGTTCGTTACTTAAATAACAAAGACCAACACCGGTTGATAATTTTAATACTATAATAAAGTTGATTGAAAGCGGTTGAAGAAAAAATTTCCAGTGACTTTGTTTGCAAGAAATTCAGCAGGGAATATATTTTGGGTGGAAATGGTAACGAGTGTCCGCGTCTTTTCTACGATGTCTTTCCGCGTCGTACGATTTAACGCCTTTGCGGAGTTGACCGGAAATTAATTCAGAGAGCAAGTCCGTGGAGACAGTTAGTCGACGGATTCGCCGTAAAGCCCGTTAGCCGGAAAAGCAACTGTCACAAGTTCTGTTCGCGGTTGGCTTCACCAAGATTTCGACAAGTGTCGCGACTATCCACGTCCTTTTAACCGCGAACAACCACGATACCAACGTCCGTTTCTGTCTGCTCGTGACTTCGTCCAGTTTCAGACGCAAGCCGGCCGTCCATTACGCGCGGCCCCGATTTTTATTCCGTACAAATTATTCGCATGCCTGCCTTTTCCGCCGTGGGATCTCCCTTTTTTCCGAGATATTGCACCTGAACTTTCTTCGACATTGCCGGTTTCATTTGTACTCACTCTGCAAATGAACTCGGGACTATTTGTGAAACAATTTGGGAAAAGGTGCAAGGAAAAGAAAAAGGATATAATTTGTATAAAAACATTTCATTAAAATTTACTTCTCTTTGTTACTCGAATGTGTGAGAGGGAAAAAACTAAAAATCAGAATTTAACTGCAGTGAAAAATCAAAATTAATGTTTTTTTTTTTTCTATTTTAAGTCGCGTAAAAAATAAATTGGCACAGGCTTTATATTTTTTATTTTATTTTATTTAACCTTTTGGTACAAGTTATGAAAAATTTAGTGGAATTTTTTGTATAAGAAAAGCAATTTAAGTTAAGTGTTTAACTCGATATACACTACTGAACAGTATTTCTTTTTACATAAGGAAAGACAATCTTATATACAAAATTATGGTATACTTTTAATATATCATATACTTTTTTATTATATTTTTTTATATTTACTATAAAATTTAAAATTTAACACTATTTAATAATAATTTTCAATTATTTCCATTTTATGTTTCATTCCTTAATTCAATTAATATTCCAGTGTGGAACAACTTAGTCTGGATTAAATCTGGATGTAGTCTGGATGTCAGTCTGGCAAAAGTCTTTTCTTTTTCTTTTTTTTCCATGCACGTGATCTGGGCGTAGTCTGGGTCGCGCTCCTGACCCAGACTTTTGCCAGACTGTAAATCCAGACTCTATCCATTCTGCTGCCATACTATATCCAGGCTGACATCCAGATTTAATCTAGACTAAATTTTTCCACACGGATTATAACATAAAATAAATCACAGTCCGTGTTTCCTCGTCTAATTACACTGATAGAAATATATGCATGGTACAAGTATACATATGCTTAACCTAGCTATATTATATGCTTAAAAAATTGACAGGTATATGTATACTCCTGAAAGGTATGCGTATGCCTATAAGAAGCATACGAATACTTGAGCAAAGCATTTGAATTTATATCATAAATATACACTAAATTTACACTAGATATAATTAAACAGATAATCTTAAAAGTCCGTGTAATGCAAGCCGTTTCTATCAGTGTATGATACATATTTATAATTAAACACTAAAATATCAATAAATAATAAATAATTTAAATATAAATGTATCTTGCACAAAGTTTAATTAATAATCGCAAAAAAATGGCGATCCATCATTTCGATCGCCGAGTAGCATTTCAAATGCGTTCGCCTTAATTAATTAAAGGACGAAACAAAGCGCGTCTGCGACTCATTTGTCGAATAATAATTGTGACATTATTCTTAGTTTCGCGACGCAAAAGACGCTTGCTTTCATCCAACTCATTACAATAATACACACACGCGCGCGCGCGCAAGTCGTAATTCGAAGATATTTCGAAAATTATTACGAAAACAAATCAAGTTCAATTATGATAATGAATCACCGTCGTAGAATTTGTACCCGACAAATGAGTGCAGTGAATTAATATTTATTATTCTGCTATTGTTTCAGGTGAACGTTTTTACTGTTCGTTTTACAAATTACTCTGATAATTAGTGTTTAAACGTTAGTAAACGCGAAAGAGAGCATTTCTATTATACAAGTTTTTACTTAGCACATTGTTTACATTTTCTTATAATTACAATTCAAGAAATTAGAAAAAAAAATGTTTCGAACAAAGTATTCTGTAATTATGATTACAGATAATAGGTGCTTTTTACGTGAAACTTGTTGCTTAAGAAAAATGTTTTTTAACCAACATCAAGGATTCGTATTAAATTTTATCAACATTTCTCCGTGAAATTGTTTTTTTGTTTGAAAAAAAAGTAATATTTAGTGATTTTGTTTGAGAATTTAATTTAGAAATTGATAATGAAATTTAAAACATATTTAAAATTATTATTTTAAATTTTAAAGAATAAATTTATTAGAGAATTGTATTAACAGACCACTGTTATCAGCTGTATTATAAAATGCAATTTTTTCAACTTTATTCTCAGTTTATAAGTTCATGAATCATTGTCATGTTCATGAACCATGAGTCATTGTAATAATTTTCCTAAAAGGGTACGCATACATTCTATCAAAAAAAAAAAAATCTAAGATAGTTTTTTGCACAAATTCGAATTTGTTTGCATTTTATATCCGAACAACAATTCGTCTGTGCGGAAATAGTGGAGAAATTGTCGGCGAATCGCAGGGGGGCATTAGACTAATTAGTACACCGGGGCATTAACGACATTAGTTTTGAGCAAAGCGGTGTGCCAAACTCTTTTACGTGGGTTCTTCGATGGCGATACGAATTGCCAGGAACAACGAAAACGTTGGCGAGAGAGAAAGAGGCGGCGGACGCGGGCATTGTGGTGCTTCCGGGTCTCGTCGCCGATATGGAAACCGCGGCCAATTGCTTAATTGCCCGCGCGCTGAATGGCCCAATGTAATCAGGATGCCGTCGTTTAGTCGCTTATAAAGAGGGCACCTACGCTAATTTCGCCGAGCCACCAGTCGAGATCCTTTTTCCCTTATTTGCATAGACAAAATGCAACGGATCGCCGACGCATAGTTTATCGGTTGTTGGGTAAAAAAAGAAGTATATGATTGACGAATTAAGCCGCTTTCCGCTACTATTTCAAGCTCTGATGTTATCGTTGGTTAAACTAAGATTACTACATGAATTAAGAGACAATATTGTTACGGTAACAAAATGATTTTAATCAGAAATTTTGACTATTCTTTTCCTTTCTCTTGTGTATTATACAGAATTTGTTTATTGAAGTTGTAAAGAGTTTGATAAAAATAATTAATTGAAAATGTTGATTGAAAAGTTATCAGTTGAATTCAATTTCGATAGATATATGATTTTAAATATCGTTAATGTTGTTGAATTTTAGAATAGTAGGATCGTAAAAATTTTCTTTTAATTTCCATATTTGTTTGCAAACTGAAAGTAGATTATTATAAATAAATGCATAAAATGTAATACTGGATGGCTTTAATCATGTTTCTGATGAAATTCCGCGCAAAGCAGGTAAAAATAATCGCGAAATAAGTGAAAGTAATTTGAGATTGCAGGAATCCGTGGCACGCAGAAAGGAATTAATTGCCGTCTCGCGGAATTTCGTCGTAATTATATTTGTTTTATGAGTAAAATGCTATTTTTGTCGCTTCTGAGACGCGAAACTGTCTTAATGAACACAAAGATATACGTCTTAGGGACATACTGTTGACGCTACTTGTCAAAATAACGAATTTGTCGGTGTTAAGGTGACATGTCACACTGAATGGCCGGCTCAGAATGAACATAACCTCCTCAGTAACACATATCATTAAATATATTATAAAATAAAAATTAATTCAATAAATACATAACGTACATCAAAAGTTAAGAACAACACGGGAAAAAATACGCCATAGGGTTCACAGCAAAATGGCATTGATTCAACATAGACAATATATGTAAGATCAACACGGTGTATTGCGTTGGCCTAACAGCGCGCCTTCTTTTGTTTTACCGAAATT
>JABFPN010002344.1:0-22834 GCA_022817305.1 Leptoteleia sp. ZL-2020
GGGGGGGGGGGGGGGGGGGAGCAAAACGAAGTCGAAAGTTCGAGTGGAGGCGGTGCTTGAGCGCCGTTTTTTCTTTATTTAAATATACAACGCGCCTAGTGTTTGAACTGACCAAAACTAATCAGTTAACTTCAAACAACATTTACGGTTCATTCGCAGCGAGCGATCCTGAGTACACATTGACGCGATACGAAAGTTTATTAAAATGACAAGCTCTCGCGCAACCTGCTGTATTTTACATCGTCAATCTTCGTTTACGTTGGTTAGCTTAAAACTACATGCAATCAATAGGTACCGCGATAGTCGAGTATTGGATGGAAGTTCATCGAACTGAAAGTGTCGTCCATTATACAATGTAAGCGAGAAACAGGCATTGCATGAGAAACTCCCAACTGATGAGTGAGGTGAAAAAAAAAAAGAAAAAAAAAGTGTTAATCAAACTCAAAGTTATTGCTAAACTCAGCGAATATAAAATTTTCAGAAAGTACCCGTGGTAATTAGATGACAAGTGGTTTGTTAACGTGCGATTAAACTTGGGTGAAAATGAAAGCGGGTAAAAAGTTCGATTTCAAATTGGGCCCCGGTGTGGCGATGATATGGCACGACAGAATTGCATGGATACCAGGTCAAGGCCATATTATAATATATGGCATAATATTTGTCATAACATTATTTTAGATACATTTAAATATTTAGATAAATATTACTTTATTGAAAAGCTGGTTAGAGCTTGATTAAAATATTGATCAGGATGCGATCGAACCATCTGTCTAGAAACTGATTGGGTTAACATATCAGAGACCGACAATCTGAATTTCAAGGGGAAATATTTTGAGATTCCGTTTAGGTTCAGTCATGGATTCCCAGTTAAAGCCATAGGTATATATATACCTGTCGGAATCCTATTGGGAAGAGTGTATGCCCGCCTAGGATAATATTTCAGTCCAGTTTGAAGATTTACTGGAGATTGGGAAAACTTGTACTTTACACAGGGGGAAAAAAGTCACAAGACTTTTCGAAAAACATCATTAACTCAAAATAGAGTTATGTTATACTGGCAATATTAAAGTATACTCTGTACTGAAATCATTGTGGAACGAAGCAACAACAAAATTAAAACTAAAGTAGAACACAAAGTAACTTCTCTTTCGTTATTTTAACTTTAAATTTGTTAAGATACAAATGAATGGTTTGCATTATTTTAACTGAAAACGTTACTTTTGTTAACAAAACAAAATTTGTTTATATTAAAAATACCAGAATCAATTTGCCGTTATACTTTAAATATGTGTCTTCAATATTTACAGTTTTAATCAGAATTGGAAATGAAATTTCCGTTTAACTGGACACTCTGGTCATTTGTAGAAGTTTATATGTTTGAATCGGAACAAGTTAATGGTAGTAAATCTTATAATGTTTTTTCAGTGTAAACAATAGTAAACCAAGCGCGGAGAACGAAATGTTGCAGCGTTATTTCATCATTACCCTGGTATCGAATAAACAAGTGCGCGATGAAATTCGCGTTCGATGACATTCCGTAAATTAGATTAAAGGATTTAAACAATCATTTTTCTGGTCGAATACCTTTGCTACCTGGTCAGCGAATAACTGCACACGCACTCCACCTAGTAAATAACCTAAACCAATTTGGTCAACGATTCAGAGTTCATTTACTAATGATTAATAATTGTGGCTGCGATAACAATAAATTCCAAATTCCCCAGTCATTTGAATAATTGAAATCGGTGAACCAAGTATAATCTAAATCTAAATTAATAGGTCATATTGCACACGCGATAATGGTCATCGTATAACGTTAAAGCGGTTTGACTTATCGCGATCGATAGTCGAAATTTTCTGCCATGTGTTTCATATCGTGCTCTCTTATTAAACATTTTTACACGGATACAATCAAGATAAAACATTGTTTTCATCTACTTTTTAAAAGTAACATATCAATTACGTAGCTATAATACCAATACAATTTCAATAAATATTACATTTTTATTTTATTAAAAACGATCGTATTATTCGCAAAGTATCAGAGAAACTTGAATACTGAAAAAGAATTTTTCAACTTGGTCATAGTGTACCTCGAAAATTCCTGCAATTCACCAAACCAAAACCTAGTTTTATTATTATTATTACGACGACCGGTTTTGCTAATGTCGATGTAACGAAAATAATAACAAGAAGCACAAATATTTGTCCATTACGTGCATTGCTATATAGAAAGAAGAAGAATCTTGAATCACCGGTGGCCCACTCCTCACCCACTCAACAACATTCTTCTATTTTCTGATTACCGTGGCATTATTAAATTTACTAAGGTGAATTCACTGCGTTGCCTTTGCAACCAATCAGTTATTTTGTTAATGAAATATCCTTTGGATTTCTCTGAGAATGTGTGTCTGCAGATCAATATGTATAATTAATTGAATTTATGAAACATTAGCTTACTGAGTCGAATTAAATTCACCTTCATTCGGAAGAATTCTATTCAAAATTTATTTTCTGTTTTTCATCTACGAACGAAGTGTAATCTCAAAATTTCTTTGATAATACCCAAGTTAGATTTAGGACAGCTGGAGATGGACACTACTCTTGCGGGAAAACTGTCATCCGCGCCACCTATCGGAATAGTGAGTGAACGATCCAGTGAACATCCAGCCGACTTCTGTCAGCCGTGTTCGAGAGTGCAATTCGTCTGGATATATTCTGGGAAACACTCCTGGTTCAGCTTTTATTCCCAGGCGCTTTCTGGATCAATTCTAGATAACACCAAGACTGTTTCCAGATAATATTCAGACGAATTATTCAACACGGGTTATATTGCTAACTCTTTTCTAATTCATATTCGTTTTCTCATTAATATTGCGATGTTTAAAAAAATTTTCACTATTTAAAAGAGTATATTAACTATATAAGCGACATTTAATCCCCCATATCTAATTTTTCGTACTCAACAAAATTTGTATTCAAGATCCTCCACTTCAACTCCACAATTGTCAAACAATAAATAGATAATGTTACATAATTGCCATATTGCATTCCACATTTTCAATTTCGATTATTATATTCTTTATTCATTGCAAAACTTCGGTAACTTTTACGAATCCACGCTCTTACAGTAGAATCCACGGGTCTTACATCTTCAACTTTATTATTAGCGATAAAAGTACATTATCACTTTAATTGTACAATCAAATGCAAAACCATTCATTAGTTCGAAATTTTTTCAGCAAATGAACCGAAAAGCGTGCCATTAAAATGGAATATAAACTTTACTTGAGTTATACATTGTTACAAGGCTCATTTCGCGGGGCTTTAAAAAGCGTCTACTTAATCGTAGCCCAGCTGTAATTTACGGCTGATGTCATCTCAATGGGAAATAAAAATCTGTCTATAACTATGCGAACGGACGCGCGCAACTTGCCTTCAAATAACCTCGGACATTCTGTCAAAATCAGCCGGGGCGTCAGGGCGTTTGAGAGGAGGAATATCGTTTTATGTTTATCTCGCAATCGTATTTTGCGCGTGGCCATTTAAGCGCGCCGGCAATTTTCTTAGGCGAAATGAATTTTCCCGGTTTCTTCCGCACCTCGTTGCAGAAGACTTATATGGCTCTGGCTCGCCGTCGCTTTATTACAAATGCTATTTGTCTTCGTTAGGCGAGCTTTAGCGTTATCTTGCGCAGTGTTGTTCTTCAAAATTATTTTTATGTAAAGTCAGAACCGCCTCTAACGAAGTCGGACCACGAGTTCCCGTAATTCTTCAATTTGATGAAATGCGTATTCATTTTACCACGTCCGAATGATAATTTATTCATTTCACACCGCCTTCGAATGAAACGAGCGCGCGGGAGGGGGAAAAAGACAAATAAAATTATTCGGTTTCTTTTTTCTTTTTTTTTTGCTCCCACGAGAGGAGTTTCGGCCGACTACCGATATTTTTATGAAAATTTATCGTCACGTCGTTGGATAGCAATAATAATTTTGTATAATTTTGTTTACGCCCGTATAACGCACGTAGTGATACGTTGGAAACACGTGTAATATAAGTGTTTTATGTTTATTCGTGGCGATTATTTAAATAAATTTTACACACCCTGTATATATTTTGCGGTTATATGGTACGAATAATTTATTTACGAATAACATTCTTAAGTTATAAATCAATAACAGAGACTATCAATGTAGTTTTGTAAATTGAATTATTAAAATTGCTTGCTGTGTTGTAAATGACTCGTACAATTTTGTTCCATTTGTTTAAAGCAATTGAAAATTACGCTAATACTCGTTACAAGTATTCGATAAAACTTGTTACAAGTATGGAAAAGTGTAATCGACAAATACTTTCCATTATATAAAATATTGTAATAAAGTTTTTGGTATAAAAAGGACGAAGGATAAATTACTTATAGAATCTTAATGAATTCTTTTTGTCAAATTATTCCGCATTATATGTGCATTTCGTGTTAAATGTAAATTTATATTGATCGAGTAATAGCGACGAGCCGAGTGAGCACGTGCGTTTGTTATTCGAACACTTTGGTCCCAGAAAGTGATATTGTATTAACATCTTGCAGATATTGCATAAGAATGTCGTAACATTTACTACATTACATATTACATTGAATTATAATGTCGGTTATGCCTGCTTTACGAGGTACATTTAGCTGCCCTTTAATTACAATTTGAAACTTACGGAGCCAGAACAGTTTTGATTCAATGATATTCGTACGAATTTATTGTTATGCTTTCCAATCACAAGTTAAAATAATACGATATAATAAAATATATTTATATAATATATAATTTTAATTAAAAAAGAATATAAACTTAAATAAAACAAAATTTGAATGTTATTAAGTATTTGGTCAAATTTTAGTCAAAATATTTTTCAATTGTGAGCAAAATTTCCTCAAATTTAATGGTAGTCACAGTACTTGACATTAATGCAGGTGTATTGAAAAAAAATAATAGATATGCAACATAGTTTTTTATTAAGGATTAACAAAAAAAAAAATAACCCCATGAAGAATCTATACATTTTAAAAATGATAGATTTGATACTTCATTACGATACTTTTATTTTAATTTTTAAAAAAAAAGTTTTAAAGACACATTGGTTGGTTTTCTTCTATACTTGCTTACCCAAGGATGACAAGTACTCTGGCTTCCATGGTACAAAGCTGTGGTAAAAGCTGTGGCGGAAGTGTTGCTCACGTATGAAGCTACTAGAAATTATCTTGCACGAAAGTTTTAAGGTACTTAGAACGTTCCAAGATTTTTACGGCATTTAAAGTTATTTTGAATCGATCCAGGTCATATAAAAGCATTTTAATGTGGTTTTATGGCATTTTTAAGTTGTCTTAAGGGGTTTTAAGGCATTTAAAGTTGTTCCGAAGCGCTGCAAGTTATTTTAAAACAGTTTAAATTCGCTTGAAAGCATTTAAGCCCGCGTTAACGTGCATTAAGGCGTTTAAACGTAGTATAAGTCGCTTTTAGACCTTTTGAAGCGTTTTAAAGCGTTTTAAAATGGTTTCAAGTCTTCTAATTCGTTTAAAATTGTCTTAAGGCGTCTTAAGGTATTCTAAATGTCTTAACAAGTTTTAAAGCAGTTAAACGCGTTTTGAGGCAATTAAATGTGGTCTAAGATTTGTGAACTGATTCTAAGGTTCCATAATGCGTTTAAAAGACATTTTACGTGTACTCTCATATAAACCGTGTTCTGAAAATGGTCCCATATTGCAAGTATAATGACAAACTAATAAATTTTGTATTAGAATGTCACATTGCTTATGCCAGTGTATTAAAGATGCAAAGTAATTAAATTTTTTTCACAAACAAAAAATAAATCAAATATCTCTGCACCCGTAATAAAATAACATAGCAACATTATAAATACAAACATTTTATTTCAATTTTCTTTTATCGTATTTTATAAAATATTGAACTCGTTTAAAATTAAATGTGTATTTCAAACTAATACATTGTGTTCAACAAATAATAATAGAATGTTTGCGTTTTGCGGCTTTTGCAGGATAAATGTTTATTATAAAAATGTTGATACAAAACTTATTCAATATTACACGCATTTTAAATAAAGAATTCCATTACAATTCTATTCCTTCCCTCATTGTGAAATAAATGTTACAACATAGCATGACCTGATCACATTTACATTGAAAATTAAAATTAATACCGAAAACAGAAACAAAAATTGTCAGATATGAAAATTGTAAATATCAAACGAGTTGGATGAAAAAAAAAAAAAACTTATTAGGTTATTACATGGAAATAAAAGAATATTAAATGATTTATTAAATTAAAAAAATTAATGACACTCTATAAGTATGACAAACTTTTTTATTAGTAAACAAACTTTTCATTCAAAATTGACAATTTTTCTCTGAGTCTACTATATATATATATATAATTTAAAAATTTGAAGTTCAATATCAAATTCACTTAAGAATTCAACAACAACAAAAAATGAAATAATAATTATTTGGATAAACAAATCTGGCTGAGTTTAGTAACATTTTACTCCGCCGCGTAACACAATGAAATTCAACCGATAGAAATTGTTCGGATAAATCAGCGTATGCCAAGTTCGCTGTCTGTTAGATTATAAACGGGGGCTTTATAGATAATTAGCTCGGAGAATTCAATTATTCTTGATACCCCGGCGCTATTTATTCGCGAAAATATCGTTACTTATTTGCAACGCAATTTCCTACGCACCCGCCATTATTTGCGTAACGCTTTATTATCCTACGTCATTAAGTGTCGCCGGCAAAAATGTCCGAAAGGAAAAATAACTCGTTACAAAATAAGGATGAGAAAAAAGGCGGCGAATATTGAATAACGCTCAAACGTGATCGTTAAAATACATGATTTATAGTAAACCTTTTTGCGACCGTCCCCTTCATATTTGACGTAACACCAAACAAGCTCTCCACCTGACAAATGATTGGACATATAAATTATACGATTCGCGAAAGGGAAAAAAAAGAGGAAGAAAGAAAAAAGAATAGAGAGAGAAAAAAAAGGAGGACAGTTTGGAGTCGCGCCAGCTGGTTGTCGCGATGAATAAAAAAGGGCCAAAAGGGGTATAGAAACAACGGCGACGAAAAGTCAAATTTAGATGGGGGGGGGGGAGGAAAAAATGAAATGTGCAAAGTCCCGATGTCAGAGGTCCAAATGGGACAAGGGCGGGGAGGGGCGGGGTGAAAAAAAATCGATTCCACCGTGTCACGGTAATCGAGCCAAAATGTTCTCGATGCATTAATAACACATAACTGTCAGTGTGCGGCTTTTGGCATATCGCCAGTGTCGCTCTAGTTTACTTCTATTTAGGGAATCTATCACCATGGTAAAACCGTTACCTCAACCTTGGGCTAAGTATTCCCTCGCAGAGCTTACAACCCGGATGTAAACCTGCGACCGTTAATCTCAATGTAAACTGGAAACTTACTGTTAAACCAACGTAATTAATAAACACGATAATCACTCTTAAACATTTAATGAGCAAAGGCTGCACTTTGCACAATTAATAGGCTTAGGCATGACTGATTATGCCTATTTATTCCACTTAACTGAAACGCTAATACGAAGGAAAATAGTAATTATTTTCTGATATTCAATTCGCCTACCGTTTACAATGGTCCTGACTTCATTTAATATTTACCGACATTAACTTTACCCGGGATATTAAATTCAAGATAGTAACATTTGTTGTTTTTTTTTATGGCTGGGGAACAGCAAGTTGCCTTAGTTTCATAGAAGCCAATTACACTATTTAATTATAATTTTCAAACTTTTTTTTTTTTTTTTTTTGAAAACAATCACTATTAACGTCCGAAAATTTCTTGGACTATTAACCACACTTTTAACCTGGGCAGATGGAAGCCATAATGCCGCTGATTTTAGCTGATACCAGGGTGACCACGAGGAGGTAATCAGTCGGACTCTCTACCCCATTATAACATTTATACTAAAATTATTGTAAGAATTGAAGAATTAACCATCTGCTTATTTGGAAAAAGTTTCTGTCACCTTAAGGTGGTCATTTTTCAATTTTTACAAATACATAACCAGCTCACTAACAATGTTAGTAGTTTTTATTACGTTATCTCGTAATATTTGTTTCAGTGTGGTGTAAATTGTTTTCAAAATTTAAAATGTAAGATAACCTTCTTATTATGTTATATCCTCCAAATATATAAAAATATATTTTACGCTGTTTAGAATTATTTAGTTTTTATTAGGGTTACCCTTCAAAATATCTCCAAATTGATTATTTATATATTCCAGTTTGAAAATATTTTATGCTCGCTGCCATAAACATTTTATGGATTCCATATTAATTTTCGATCAGAAATCAATATAAAGATATTACTCATTTTGATACAGAAACTGGCATATAAAATTTCTGAATTTTAGAAGCACCACTTTCCATATGTGACAATGAAGACAACCCAGGCAGCTATAACGCGAATGCCGATTTGAATGCCTGACTGCATTTTGCTTTATTTGAATGTATTCCGCTCTCTTTTGTGAACAGATAACTATACTAAAGTGTTCTCTATCCAAAATGGCACCATGGTATCGTACGTGGGAATCATAATTTTTTGTTTACTGCAATATCCTCAACTGCACTTCTTTCTGCAATTTTTTCATATTATTTAGAAAGTTACGTTCCAAGGTAAACAAATATGTACGTTAATTTCACCATTTTAAAAAAATACTAAGTTATCAAGTTTTAAAGTATAATTACAATTATAATTAATATAATAAGTATTTTTATGTAATTGCAAAAACATGAAGTTTTATGGCATTAATTAATTGATATTAACTTGTCAATAATTTTAATGGGATCGTGAATAAAGTGAAGCCGTCGGCTCAATTTAATCCATAATTTAAGTTAAAATGCACGTTCAATGTTTATCTATATAATTTTTCTTTGCTCCGAACGTTATTCAAAAAATGACATTCTAAGATCAGCTGATACTGTCTTCAATTTCCCACTTTCTTAAGCACTAAATCACCCATATTATTTTTCCAAGGAACGCCACAAATTTTTCTATTGTAAAATATTGAAAATCAATACTCGCGTGTACCGATACCAACATTAATCAACATAAACATCGCGCGATCGCTATCGATTTGTTGATCCGCTCAATGCGTACATGTCCTCAATAACTAGTGACGCTACCTTGCAACAAGCCTTTTTAATAAAATAGACATTGTTTATTATAAAAATAACCCGAAGCTTAACACTTTTGAACATATAAGCCGCTACACGCTTTTACGCATAAAAAAAACTGAAAAGCTCCTTGAAATTTAAAGATTCATCCGTTTGAAGAGAAACTTCTTTTTTTTTTTTGTAAATTTTAAAAATTCACGAATCCTTTTAATCACCCAAAGGCTTCAATTCCTTTAAAATCAATAAGTTTCATTTAAATTAAATTTATCATTCTGATAATCGGATTTCTTTGAATTTACAAATTTTATATAAAATAATGTATCCAATAAACTTAATAAACAAAGGTTTATTTATTTTGGACGTCGTTTTTACGAGGTAAAATTTTCTATATCCTCATAATGAAAAAAAGGGACTTTATACGCCGGGCAACATTTCTTTGATTATTCATGTAAAAAACGCTGAACTGAAATTTTTGTTTAACTTCCTTGTAATCAAGCGAAAATGAGTTGCGAGAGCCGTTAAATATATTTCGTGCAAAATTTAAATCGCTCCAAATTTTAATAATATAAAGATCACTCTCGGAAAACGAAAGAGGGAAATATTGTTAACTTCTTTTTTTTATAATAAAACGAGGATGGTAGTTGTTGATTATATTAGGTTCATTTTAAACTTAGGATTATGGAATACATTCCGATCGACTTCACTATTACAGATTATATTGCGGAATAAATTGCAGTTGAAGTTTCACTTGCAGATTGGGCTACGGTACTAATCGCAGTAGACTGTACTGTTGCAGAATAAGTTGCGATTGAATTTGCAGGTAGTTATGGATAAAGTGCGGTAAAATTTTAGAAATGTGAATTTCCATGGATACAAGATCAAAATAATATTCATATTGAAAATAAAAAAAAAATTGAATAAAGACGATCTTCTTAACAACTGCTAATAAATTTCTGGATATATTTACAAACATTTATAATTTAAAACTCTGATGCACATTCAAACATATAAATTCAGAGATTACTACTCAAATTTACTCACATTCAACGATGCAACATTTAAGTATACAATAGTCAATGAATTTCTGGTATATTTTGCAATTAAAAGATAAATAAAAAAATTAAAAATAATATCAAAGAATGTTTTTTTTATATTTCAATAAAATTGCATACAAATTATAGCTTTAAAACTGCAGTTAATATTGAGAATTGTACAAACTGGAGCTTTATAGAATAATAAAAATGAAATATTCAGAAAATCACATTTACTTCCAAGAATGTTCGTAAATACTTGGATCAACTTTGTTCTTAAGTATTTTGGGTAAGTTCATTACCTATTACAGGAATTCCAGGTGCTTCGAAGTACTGTTAAGTATTGCGAATAAATATAAAGATAATATTATAAATGCTTTCTATAATAAAATTACTGACCGTTTAATCAATATTGGTTTAAATTCCTTACCTCGAAAACAGAAGACTGCATAATGTTAAAGTTACTACGTAATGAAATAACTGTCTTAATTAGATATCGTTTCTCAGTAGTAATTTTTGCTTATCAACTGTTTTTATTAATGTATTTGAAGTATTATTATTTATAATTTATTTTTTATTTAAACTCCATTAAAAAACTTTTGATCATTGTCATACAGTCAAATATAAGTAACAATACTTCAAACACATAAACTCATCATTTTACAGGAATAAGAGAAGGAAATGTAAAACTTTTTAAGCTAAACATTTCTCAAACATATAAAAATATTAACATTTTTACATTATAACAAATAAATAACCATGATAAAATAACAAGCAACGTTTCATTACAACTGTTCTTTAAGATAAATTGAAAGTAGAAACTAAGGTAACAAATTTATAAGCAAATTTATTATTTTAGTGAGAATCTGCTCTCTGTATTTGAAAAATTTTTAGTACTTTATAATGTTACATGTACATTATATACTTATAAAATATATTATGTACAAGTTTTGAAACGAGTTTATTATTTTATTATCTCAGAAAGTTATATATCCGTTAGTCGATTTCAATTTAGAAGTGTACAAGATCCGCCTAAAATAGTCGGCAGTTTAAGTGGTAAGTTACTTGTTTCTCAGCAATTAGTATTGAGTTCAGACCCCTTCAATATTTTCGCGTCGGTTATGTTATAGTTCTCAAAGAATTCAATTAAATTCTTACGTTAGAGTAATGAAAAAAAAGTGAAAATTGAAACAAACTTTCCTCTCACAATACGCTTGTATAAAAAAGAACCAAAGATAATTTATGAAAAACATTGGTTATCATTCATAACAGCAACTATTATACTGTTGCCAACCCACCTTAAAAATTTCGTTTGGATATTATCAGGAAAAAGTCTGGGTATATTCGGGAATTGATCGGGGCAACGTCTGTAAATGCGTGGTGAAATCCTCAAGCGTTTCACTAAATTTATCCATATAAACTGTAATCTCAAAATTACTTACATAACACCTCGCACGGATTTGGGACTGCTGGATGGCAGCTGATATCGATTGGATAAAGTATGGATAACGTGTCCACCCCCATCCATTCACTATAGTCATCAGCGCCATCTGCTGGAATAGTAACTGAACCATCCCGCCAATATTCTGCCAGCTTCTGTCAACTTTTTGGAATTACAGTCGGGTATTATTCTGTATATAAAAAATGTTACAATTAAATAATGAAAGACAGTTGAATATAAACATTGAAAATAACAAGAACAAAAGTGACAATGTTATATCTGCATTAAATCTCAATATTTTGTTTAGCTGTCTATTACAATGCACTATCGATATATTATATTTATCTCGTGTTTGTCACAAATTTAATACAGCATATTCCAGTACATATTCATGAAAATATCAAAAGGCTGACTAAGTGAATACCAATGTTGGATCAATCATATACCAGTTGTACATTTCCTTTCAATATATTGCACTCTGAGAGAATATTTGGATAAAAAATTATTAAACTGTACCTAAAAGGAAAGGGATGGGGACCAAAGCAAACAAATAAGCAAACATTGTTCTTCCTTTATGATACAGTAGAGTAAATTTTTATCTAAATCTTTCCTCGACATATTGCATAAAATTAAATCATAAACCAGTCAACATTGAGCCAATTTCAAGCCACCTGCACTTTTCATCATTTAACAATTTTAACTAATTCGTCATCAATTATACGTGTAACTGTTCTAACAATGACAAGCGCAAAATTATTTCGACAACTACGAATGAAATTATTGCCTGATAATTCACATTTGTGTAATGCACATTTGTACATTAATTAATTATATTCGGCGGAAAATCGCCGCAATTATCGCCGTTATCAAAATTGAACGCGAAGGGAGAAACCCCGCGCGTATTTAAGGGCAGTTTAAGTTATGTGCGAAATCTGATTATTGTAACATTAGTGAATTTCATTTGGGCATTTTACGCGGAACAATGTGGCAGGTTTTCTAAATTAGAGTGGCAATATGCAAGTAGATAAATTATGCGGATGCATTACAGCTACGCACAGCTGCGCTTAGTGGCGCATATATGTTCATAAGCATACGTTACGGGAAATTTGCAACAGTGATTGTAAAACGCACGTGTATACGTGCAATAAATGCCGACAACCTTTGAATGGAGCTGCGCGTTTCGCGAAGATGTCGCATCGCGATCAATTACTCATAACGAACCTATTTTATACATTAATAGACCGCGAAGACTCAACTATACTTTGCTATAAAAATTCCTTCGATATTATATTAACCAATTTTTCAGTTACCTTCCACTCAACCGTGTCATGAATGATTGATTGAATTATATATTTTAATTCAATCAAATTAAATCAAAATTATAATTTAAATAAAAAAAAAATAAAGAAAGATAATTGAATTATATAAAGAATATTGTTACATTATTGTTAATAAATATTGGTACATTTAAAATTCTAATAATTTGTAATTTACAAAAAGCATTTAGGTGACTCATGATTAAAATCAATCCATCTCTGTGAAATAATATCTGATAATTCATTTTTTATGTCGATTTTTTTAATTCCCTACCCTCTATCTTTATCGAATTGTATCTAGAAACGAAAGATGTAACGCCCATTGCTTAATATTACATTTCATATATTAAATTACATCCATTTTATTTATCATACCAAAGCCTGATAAACGTAAAACTAATTATTTCGAATTAAAATGGAAAAGTATTGTCAATTTAATTATCATTATAAATTAATTTAAACAACACAAAGTATGTTCTGCTATCTGCTAATTAAATTTTACATCAATAATAAGAACAATCGGCGGAAACAAATGCAAACAAACGTAAATAAATTATTCAATTCAAAATAATAATTCTCCGTCCGTTGACCGGAATGTTTTTTTCATTTCTTTTTACAAACAATTTTTTCATTGGACTCTTTTATAAATTTTCTTTGATTCATAGTTGAACTACTTTTAAAGCGGATATTTTCGAAATAATGCATCAGCAATGAATAATCGTGCGTGAGGGAGAGAGGAAAAAAATAAAGAATTCCGCGCCTTTAACAAGTTTTATTAGTTGCCAGGAAAAAAGTGAACGTCGACTTTTTCCAGTTTTCAAAATAAACGAACTTTGCGGAAGACAAAAGCCTCCAGTTAAAATAGCTTGAATTCCCATTAGAAATGGTTCTACTTTAGTCGCACTCGGTCTAATACCCCTCGTCGACCAGGATTACGTACCTAAGAACTTGGACAGAATTGTACTCAAGCTGAGCTTTCGTATTGAGAAGACATCAAAAGTAAGAGTAACTTTTTATAATTTCTTTTTTGTTTGTTTGTTTTTGCGAAACATTCAATGTTTTTATCGTCGATGAATTCATTTGATTAAACAAAAATAAAAATAATCCGCGTTGATGTTAACAAATTTGCTACTCTATCGAAACGAAAGGCCACTCCGTCCCCCTCGTATTATTGTGAGCACCACGGCGGAGGGTATTATGTAATTTAATTGATCGTCAAGTTTAGTAGCCGGTTTTCTCCGCGCTGATATTTCATTATCCAGAATAACTCGCGAACAATTACCGTTTATTTACCGTGAACAACTGACACGTAAGTGCGTTAAAATATTTGTATTCGGGCACCTATGTTAATCACAATACAGTGGATAAATTATATTAACCATACCCCGCAGTATAGCACTAATCTTGTTCATTACATTTTACGCGATGTTCAAACACGCAGATTAATAATATTAATCTACGATCAATTTTAATTAATGTCAACTTTACCGTTAACTGCGCATCTGCTTTCAAGCCAATTAATATTTCAACCCCGGCGTCGTAATGTTTAATTTAATAATTGTTGGATTATGAAAACTTGGCTATCGGTAGATTTTTCCCGCCCAAATGTCAGAGTTCGAATCATTTTTTTTGTGGTCTTTTTTTTCAGGAAACCGATACAACTTGAAATAAGCTTTTGAAAGCGAGAAGAACAAACGAATGGCCGAATATGACGCTGTAATTGTTACAATAGATAACGTATTCGTGTCTAAAACAGGATACAGTTCAATAGACAAACTATTTACGCCAGTAGTTTTAGTTTTACGGTCGTACGTACAATGAACAAAAGCTCCTGATTGGACATCCTGTGTTCTCTTCAACGATCATCCATGTAATCGCATTTTCTTCGCTCTATAAACTGCGACACGATGATAAAGTTGTAGCATATTTTATTCCTCGAATAAACTCTCTGTCACGCGAGCCCCCCCCCCCCCCCAGGATCCGACAATTGTATTTATTGAACCCTGAATGCTTATTGATCCTTATCAAAAATTAAGACAGAACTGACGTAAGATCCGACCGTCGGAATCCCGGATGATATAATGAACCAAAAAAAATTTTTTCCCCGTTAAAAAGTTGCATTGAGAAAAAGCAGCCCCAGTTAATTTTCGTGATTACCAAGCAGTTTTGTGATTCGCCCCCTTTTTCCCAGACAGAAGTAAAGGGAAAAGAAAACTTATCCATTTCCCCCAGTTATATGTAATATTTTTTTTAATTTGAATTATCCCTTCTTAATAATACATCGGTCATTAATAAAACGTACAAAAAACTATTATATATTTGTTAAATTCCTGTATTCATTTTAAGTCAACATCTAAGTTAAACAAATTAAAAGTGCTTTTTTGCAGAGTTAACAATGATTTATTTTTTATTAAAAATATTAATGTTTTATTTAAAAAGATTACTTCAAAAGAACAAATGTGAATACTTATTTAATTCGAAAAAATATTACATCTTGCCTGCATGAAAGTTGAAAAAGGATTTAAACAAACATTCGTTTGCAACGAATCGACAATTTAAAATAATAAAATACACTTAAGTAGTGTCGATTTCATCCGGATTTTTGCGTCATTTGTGCTTCAACAATATTCAACATCCTGCAACATCGACGAACGACCTTTTTGACAATTTGATAAGCTCTTTTTTTTTTGACAAGGCAAAAGCTGCATAATTTTCATTAAGCTTAATAAACCGTCGCTGATAATGCACACAGCCATGTTATCATTTCGTGCGAAACCACCTAAACAACGATTTAGAATATCAACTCTACTTGTTTCTTCGTAGATTGGGTTAATTTACCCAAAGATCGATAATTCTATGCTACACAATGTCAAAAGGAGCGCGCCGCAGAAAGGCTCTCAAGCGAGCGCTCGTAGAGCGCTCAGGTAACCACTTCGCCGGAGAGCTTCGAAGACACGTAAAAAACTTTCGCTCGACTTTGAAATATAAATTAAGCAACAAAACGAAACATCCATTTTCCGAAATATCCCGGATATCCTTATTACCCACTAATACAAGAAGGAAAAAAAACCGAAATAAGCTTACATTTCTGCGAATTTATCAATAATTCAAGGAGAAAAATATCTAATCGATTTACAATAAATATAAATAAAAGGAAACATTATATTATACCGATATACAAATAGTATAATATAAAACTCTTAGAATCCGTAAAAAGAAAAAAATAAAGCAATGATACGTTACAAGTATTTTAATCAACCCTTTTCCATTCCTGCTGAAATTGAATAAAATTAAAAAAGAAGGTAATGAGCATTCGACTTCAATATCGAATTAAAAAAAAAAATAATTTAATTTAAACCGAGATTTCAGTCGTTTCAAATGATTCGTAAATGATTTTAAATCATGCCAACTCTGCTTTCTTGTCATTTAATAATAACCGTAACAAACTTTAACATTAAATTACACCGTTAAAGTCGTAAACTCTTTGAGATTGTATGAAAATCATTTCTAACTAAACGCGTGTAAATATATATTGTCTATAACGTTTCCTTTGGTATGTCGCGCAGATTATATTGTGCCGCCCGCTATCTCCCAGAGAATGAAAAGATAACATTAGTTTTCCGTTTTCCGCGAAATTTTTCTTGAGTTAAGTCGACAAAAAAAGGACTTAAAATGCGCATCAGCATTAAATTTGCATCGCCCAGTTTTTAGTGAAACAATACCGCGCGCGCGCGCAACAAAGGAGGCAACATCAATTTTCTGAAATTTGACGTATTTACATTTACCTCTCGCGATCCGGCAATGTGCTTTTGTTCCCCCCCCCCCCGCCGCCTCCTGCGAATGGAGTGCTGTAATTTGTCGGGGGGGAAAAAGCAGATAAATTGAAAATAATAAATTTCAAAATTGGCTCTCAAAAACGAAAAATAAATTGATACTACAAGTAGGTACTTCCAATTTCAATGGCTGCAGCATAGGTGTTGAAAAATTGTCGTTACATGCCAAAGAATCGGGGATCCAAATGAGACTTGCGAGCGGGAACACTAGCAGAAGCATTCCGAAATGTCCATTTGTCACAGCGGAAGCCCGATGGCAGAACATTATCCCTAGCGATCAATCAATGCTATGTTTATTGGAAAATCTTTTTAGCCTAATTCGCGATATGCTTTTATACTCCGGCGGAATATGCTCGTTGAATATGAGCTTACTATCACGCGGCTCGCCGGGCATTGTCAATTTAACTAAATAACTATTTGACGTCAATTCGGTGTTATCGGTTACGCGACAGCTAACTTGTTGCTAGATAAACGAAAGCCGTCTATGTAAAAACAATAATTACACGGCATCACTGATGCAGCAATTTTGTAATAATTAGAATGTTGTGCTATTAAAGTTTTGAACAAAGGTGTCACCTTTTACAGACAAATGATTGTCGAAACTTTGAATATTAAACGCGGGCTAAAAAGTAAACAAGTTAACTTTCGAATAATAAATAGAAGTCGACCAGAATACAATTTATGAATGTACCTAGTATAAAATATAAAAAATACTATAATTAAATATTTACTCCAATTAATTTATAGGAATATTATTTTATTTCAGCATTTATATCATACTTTATTATATAAGTATGTTCATAAACTGCCTTCTGGGGTTCGACTCCTATTATCCCAGTAAAAATGGCCAGTTTTAAATTGGGCCTTTCTGTGGCTTTGGCATGATCTGACCGATCTTGTAGGGGTACCCGGTCGGAACCATATTTCAGCCAAATTTTAATTTTTAATAGAGTAATTGCACGAAAATTAACTTATTCACTTTTTTCGAGAAGTAAAAGATTATATAACATATAAACAATTATATTTCTAACAATTGTTTGTAAAAGAATTAATTGTTTTTAACGAATATAATAAACAGAGAAAGTAATCCGTATCGTAAAACTCGTTCACGTTTGTTTATGTTTAATGTCCTTTTTTTTTATTTCCATATGTAAAGGTACACTTCTGTTCTATATCTATATTATATTAAAATATAACGTTCGTTTTTAACGACGTTAGTTATCAATTCTTTTCCACAAAAGTGTAATTACACAAATTAATATAATTTTACGTTTTATATTTTATTACAGTTATCCCCGGAATTATTTGTATTATAAAATGTTATCAAATAACTGCAAAACCGACTGCACGGTTGTATCCTGATTTTACTGTTAATTGTTAATTTCAACAAGAATTGCTACACATGAATGCGGTACAACGCGGTACAACTCAATGGTAATATGTGCACATGAATAATCCTAATTTAGTCATTAAGCCACATACAGCGATATTCTAATTTCAAAACAGTATCTATTATACGCGGAGAAAAAAAAAAGAACAGTTTTATTTGCAACAACCGAAAATTTCTTATATAAAAAGTTTATGCCGAACGAACGGAATTTTGTATTATAAGCAATATAATAAATGCAGATTCAACAGAAAACTTTGTTGGTAATAAGCACAAGAACTGCGATGGTAAGAGAAGTAATGTTATATTATCCTGACTCCTACGTTATCACGTAGGAGCTACATAATAATATGTTGTCCCATATTTTACATAACAGTTATGTTTTAGTAACCCCGATTGGGATTAATAAAAAATAACAGTGTCCTACGCGTACAATACTTGAGTACCGATAATAATAGTTTTACAGAAAAAAAAAAAAAAAAAAAAAAAATTGCTTACGCTTATACTGGCGAAAAGAAAGAAAACAAGATAAACATTTTTTAAGAATCTAGTAAAAATAAATATATAAATTTATGCTGTAATTAGTAAACATTGGAATAAAAATACCTGTATTGAATATATATTGAAAATGCAGAAAGAGAAAATAACAATATTTTGTTTTTTTTCTCTTCATTTCCAATGTTTACATTCAGCTGTCTTTCACAATATGAATCCAATATATTATTTTTTCCCCATATAAACCGAGAGAAAGCTGTTGGTCGGGTCAATTCAAAAAATACAGTTCATTCGAAATTGTTATAGTAACAATTGGTAATAGCGTAAAATGTCAAAACGGCAATTATTACTGGTCACTCTAACTGTCAAGAAATAATTGAATCGCGAAAACACTGTTTCAAATAGTTGTTAACTTTTTCCCTCGGTGTAGTAAAAAAATAACCCGAGTAGCTGGGCTAGAGTCAATAATATTAAAATGCTAAATTATTTTACTCGATACTTTCTCTTTAATGCTAAAGAAATAAACCGATCCTAGTTTATCTTGTAAACAAATAAAAAAGAAATGTAAGGTATGATTCTTTTAAAACCATTCCTGGCATTACGATGTGATCAACTTTTTCGCTATTTTCACTCTGTTAATAAACAGGTAATTCATATGAAAATTGCCACAGATAGAGCAAGATTTTGCCGCTAGCTTTCATTATCTCGGTATATACCGAAGAATCGCTTGTTTCGCCTCGGGGTTTAATTCATTTTTATATATGAATTTTGTTTCGTTATTGAATACATTACGTAATTAACTATATCATTATCAAGATAAAGCATGTTATTCTAGTATAATAACTTACTTTTTTTAACTAATCCATCAGAGTTAAATTGTTTCATCATCATGTAACAAATTTCACCGTAATAGAAAAGCATAGACACAAAAGGTACGTTATCTTAACAAAACAATATTGCCTTGCATTAATTTTTGTTACAGCAACATCTTGCAGTTCTACACGGTAAGAATTGACTACTTATATTATAATCGGATTATTCTAATAATAAGTGGATTTTCCACTTAAAATTGCTATGAAATATAATTCCAATTATTACAAGAATAGAATTTTATAATGGATACTTTTGATGCAAAGAATAATCATTTTCATAATTACGAGATGTTTTATTATGAACAGGGTATACATAAATCACTGATTTACCTTTTACGTACCTCTGAAAATCTCAGATTTACCTTTTAAGTACCTCTGAAAATCTCAGGTAAGTCTCAGATATACCTTTTAGGTACCTCTGAAAATCTCAGGTAAATCTGATTTTTTTAGGTAAATCTGAAAATTGATGCATCATAAAAAAAAACATTAAAAAATCGTTTAGGTGAGTATAAGAATTTAGCTTGATATAAATAATAATTTAAATTTTATTTAATACTGGAACAATAAAAGTCCTTTTAACTATAAATCAATTTGTCTACCGTTATCTCTCTAATTTGCATTATATGATTATTGTTATTATCTTTGTTTCAAAATCATGCATGTATTTGTAAGCTACAAAAGTAAACGATTTTAATTAATTTAATATTAATTATAAAATTAAATAATACACAAAGAACTTAATTGGCTTTATTTATGTTTGTTAAACGGTTATTTAATGGATATTTGAATACCACTTTATTTCATATAAAGTTGTAAACAATTGTCTCTTTAGTGTATTAATTTCAAGCAATTTTAAAATGACAAATCTAAAAAGCTGTTGCATGGTTAATAAAACTTGAAAAATTCGACCTACTTATCATCAGAATAAACCCGAATATTAACAGTGAATATTCATTTTAAAACTAACTGTTGTTCTATAACAAAAACATCTGTTTTGCAATTAAAGTAGAAATCCAAATAAATATTTAAAATAACTGCAAAAAAAAGCTATTTAATTTCCTTTCCTCTTAGCATCCGATACCCTTATATCAAACTAATTAACAATAAAAAATACTGTAATGAATTCTGCAACAATGTAATAAATAGACAGTTATTAGAATTACATTTATCAAAGAAATGCAGCAAATTTCACTACATATTTAAGTCGGATAAATTTTATAACAGAAATAAATTAATTCCACGAATTTAAAATTCGTTAAGAGTTGCTTAAATGCAAACAAAAGTAATTAAAAAATATAATTATCATTTTACAATAAATTAGTAAGTAAAATGATGTGCACTCTGAAACCGCACAGTTGTTCTTGGAACAATTTAAATGGAGCGAATCGCAAAAATCTTGAGCATTCGCGAAAAATTCATAACTTTAATTTATCGCAATTTAAAACTTTGAAACCGTAATCAAAAAAATATCCCGGGCATTATTAAAAGATTTGACGAAAAGATGAACGGTTTATATTAGTTTTTGTGTTTTAATAAAAGAATAAATCGTGGCAACTTTTCCTCCGAAAATTACGACACCGGGCGGTACGCGTTTCCTTCCGAGGGAATCCTTTTTTCTTATGCAAAAATCACGGAGCGAGGTTGATAATGCGAGTTGAAGTAATTGCACGGAGCGCAAAGCAGCTTGGTTACAATCTCTCCCCTGACGAATATTTATACATGGTAGATTCATTCGGGCGACCGTCGCCACTTTCTCACGCGTCCGATCTTCGGAATATCTATGGAAGATTTCGTCGTAAAGAATAATTCTTCCCTTGCCCATTTCACTCGCAAACGAAACGGAAAAACGAAAGAGCGGAATAATAATTCCTTTTTCAAAGTCCTCGTGGCGCCCCCTGACGAAGATCTATGTAGGGAAAAGGAATAGAACGAGAGAGGGCGAGCCTCGGCGTTTTCCCTCGCCGCTTTAAAAGTCGCTCTTTCTTTATCAGGTGGAACAACGCATATTTGAGGGCAATAATGCTTTATGAAATTCAAAGTCACGGGCCTTGCTACGTGCGACTCCTTTTCCCGCGGATTTCATTTCGCCAACATAGTCATGGAGCAGCTCATTATATCCTCGATGACGCCTTCGAAGAATCGAATGACAGTTTAATAAAAGATTCACCGATATTTCGCCTACGCAAACTGAATATATTTTCCACGGCTGTTATTAAACAATTATGATTTCTGAATAGAAATTTTGATGGCTCTCCACATAGCGATTGATTACATTACTGCTGGGATGAGAACTTAATTTTATTATAATCAGTTTCGTCCGAGGATCAGATTGAATTATATAAACAGAGAATGGACCTAAAAAATCTAAATTATACAAACATTGGATTATAAATGCAAATATAAATGTTAATGCTTCTTTAATAATTTGCTAAGAGAAGAATATACGACTTTGGAGTTATGAATGGAATGATTTGAGTAAAAGTTGGCTGAAACGATTTGCACCACTTTGGCCACCTTTTTTACCTATCCTAATCTGTATCACCTTCTAAAGATATCACTAATTTTCACAGTTGCTCTGCTGAGTCTCATTGCTTTTCTCTACGCGTAACAATATAAATGAAATAAATCTGATATCACAAATACAAATCAAAAGAAAATAGAATCCTTGGATCATATGAAAAAAAAAGTAGGAAAGCTTGCCTTTATATATCCATGTATTAGAAAATGCATGAAAAAAATTCAATATTACTAGTCAAAAGTCAAAAAATATAAGTAAAATTTCAATAAATATCAATAAGAAAAAATTAATTTAATTACCCAAAACACTTACAGTTATAACTGATACATTAAAATAAAACATACAAAGTATTGAAATTTAATGTAGAAAATAAAAAATATATGCTCAATTGCAACTCATTTAAAGTAAATATATAGAAATCAGTAACAAAAACATAATCCACAAATTTAAATAGACTAGAATAATTAAAGGCCAAAAATGTATAATTATTTGCAGTCAGTACAACTAAAAATTGACTTTACTTTATTACTCAGGTTATTCTAACCAAATATTAATATTTCAAATACAATTAATAAAATGAATTATATTTTTCAAAATCACCTATTAACCTAAAAAATTAAAATCTTCGCTTTCAGTATTCATACTAATAAATATGCTTTAGTGTCAATTCATTAAAAAACATACTGACAAATTTTTGAGGTTATTACATCCAAAGCACATGTAATAAA